>VWZD01004579.1:0-182136 GCA_013396695.1 Sakesphorus luctuosus | reverse complement strand
AACTCAACACAACACTCAAGGTGTGGCCTCCCCAAGGCAGAGTCCAGGGGAAGGCTCACTGCCCTGGGCCTGCTGGCCACGCTAGTTTTGATGCAGGCCAGGATCCCATTGGCCTTCTTGGCCACCTGGGCACACTCTTGGCTCCTGTTGAGCTTCCTGTCCCTCAGTCCCCCCAGGTCCCTTTCTGCCTGGCTGCTCTCCACCCACTCTGTGCCCAGCCTGGAGTGCTGCAGGGGTTGGTGTGGCCAAAGGGCAGGACCTGCACTTGGCCTTGTTGAACTCCATCCCATTGCAATCAGCCCATCTCTCAAGTCTCTCCAGATCCCTCTGCAGAGCCCTCCTGCCTTCCAGCAGGTCGACACTCCCTCCCAACTTGGTGTCATCAGCAAATTTGCTGATGATGGACTCAATCCCCTCATCTAAGGTGCCCTTATTGAAGGAAATTTTAGCAAGTTTGAAGTTGCTTCTATTGAAAATCCTACCAGGCATCGCTGTTTGCATCTCTTAGACCTTGCATAACTTTATGAGTTATCAACTTTATTGTTTATTAGCTCTTTTTATTGCCCTTGCTCCCAGGACAAAACCGCCCGTGCAAGAAACGTGGGCGTGAGCCAAATGTGCAGGGGAGTCCTTGGAATATGGGCCAGGGCAGAGGTGGCTGAAGGCTGAGGAGGAAACTTCCTGCTCTGGGGACAATGGCATGATTGATGCACCCGCAGAGCTGATTTAATCCACTGGAATTATTTCATCGTGAGGCAGAGAGCTGCGATAAAGGGGCTTCCTCCTCTCGGGGCTGCTGCAGGGAGGCAGCAGATAACAGGATTAATGAGCTGAGCCCGTGGCTCAGGTTTCATTCCCACTCGCAGGATGAATCAGATGTGACCCCGCTGACTGGGCTGCAGCTATTCCAGAAGGGCAAGGGTTTATTGAAAGGTGGAATTGAGCCTTCTGAGCTCAAGGAGACTGGCTTTGTGGGCATGATTAATTTTTCCAAGTCAAACAGATCTTTTGGGCCAGTGAGCAAGTCTTTGTTCACCACTGGCAGGGATGTGTTGGGAGGAGGAGACTCCCCTGGTCCCAGCCAGACCCCTTGGGGCCTGCTTGTCTCCAATTAGGATGTCGTTTATAGGTGATGAGATGTTCATTTTCTCTGTGAGTCATATGTGACCTGCTGGTGTTGGGCTGGGAGTGTTTACTGGGGCTGGAGCTGCACAATCTGGGCTGCATCCTTCATGCTTGGGGTGGTTTTTTTTTTCTGTTAATTTTTTTTTAACTTGCAGGAAACACTTGAAGTGGGGGTGAGAAAAAGCAGGGGGAAATCTTTAGTTTGCTGATCCAGTTGGCTGTAGGGCCACATGAACAAGGGCATGTGGTGGGGAAGGGACAGCTCCTTTTTGGCAGTGGATGTGCCAATGCTGGACTGAGGTGCCCCCATAACTGGATCCTGTTGCACAGAGATGCTCCTGCAGATGCACCTGGATTCCCTTTGCCCTCATCTCTTGGAGGTTTCTCCATCACGGAGGACCCAAGTGGATCAAAGGAGGTTTCTTCGTGAGGGAGGACCCAAGTGGATCAAAGGAGGTTTCTCCATCACGGAGGACCCAAGTGGATCAAAGGAGGTTTCTCCATCACGGAGGACCCAAGTGGGTCAAAGGAGGTTTCTCCATCACGGAGGACCCAAGTGGATCAAAGGAGGTTTCTCCATCACGGAGGACCCAAGTGGATCAAACCAGCTGTTCCCAGAGCCTGGAAGGAGGCCCTGGCTGGTAATCCCAAATCCTGAATTATGCATGTGAATGTAAATAGTGAACACCTCTATCAGGCAGGGCTGTTTGCATCCATGGCTCTGGCCTTGGCCTCCTTTCATCATGATCAGAAAGTGGTGGAAAATATTTACACTACCAGACTGTGAGCAGCTGTTTTAATGAAGCATTTATGTACTAGGCAGACTTTAAATTGCCCCAAAATGGGACACATGTGTTTTATAAATACACCATTATGGAGAAGTGGGAAGTAAGAGATTCTGCATCCAAAAGTCTAATCCTCCTACTCTTATTTATTTTAATTAAGAGTTTATATATTGGAAAGAAATAGTGTAGAAAATAAGTGTGGGGCTTTCCAGAATGTAACCACGCTTCAAAACTGCACCAGTGGAGAGTTAACCTCTCCAGATCCAGCACATTGCCTCTTGATTTTGCACATCAGCCTATTTAAAAGTATTTCCATCCCACTGCAACCAGTTATGGAGCCCTTTCTGCAGGAAGACAACATTTAGAAGGTGGATCTGTTGTGGCATTTGATCCAAATCCAAACTTTTTAATACTCTCAGTTCTCTGCCTCTTTATCAGATAATTAAAAATGAGGGGCCTGACTCATGAAGGCCTGTGGAATGTCAAATCCCAAAGTGCATTCTGAGGGAAGACTGTGAATTGCTTGATGCTGGTGCAAGTCTGCTAGAAAACAAACTGAAGAAAGGTTTGGGGTTAATATTTTCTTTATCTGTCAGCTCTGTAGGTAGGAATGCAGAATGCCACTTTGGAAAGATTTCCTTTCCCCTGTACCTTTTACTCTTATTTTCTCCAGATCTTAGGAGTCTTCAACTCACCAAAAGGCTGCTGGGAGCAGAGGCAATGCCCATGCAAAGGTGACATGTCTCACTCTGCCAATTAAATCCGAAGGTCCTGCCTAGAAAGTTGTTGGGAGTTCAACTTCCTTATTCAAATAGCGTGTGGCCCTGCTGATGTGGGGAGGTTGTCGTGGTTATCCCACATCAGCTGATGCCATCTCCTTTTCTGTAGCAATAAGCACTTTTGAGCTGACCAGTTCAGGGTAAAGCTGTTTGAAATGCTAAGGCAGCCAGAGCAGCTCACTGGGGGCTCTGCTATCAGGGAACATAAAAAAAGCTGTGAATTGGATGGCACTGCTCAAGTGTGGAGGAATTGATGGGGAAACCAGGGTGGACATGCTTGGATGGGGCAGCCCCAAGGGATTGAGGGCGCCCAATGGTGGCACTGAGGAGAGTGGGCAAGGTTGGGATCACTGGGGGAGCTGATGGAAGCAGCTGAATAGACAGAAGGAGAAAGGCAGTCAGCAATGCACAAAAGCACAGAAAAGTGTTGTTTGCTTTGTGACTTGGGGATTTTAAGCCAGCATAAGGCTGCTGAGTGATAAATGGCGTTGGGGAGAGGCTGAGGGAGCTGGGGGTGTTTGTGCTGGAGAAGAGGAGGCTGAGAGGTGACCTCAGCACTGTCTGGAAGTGCCTGAAGGGAAGTTGTGGCCAGGTGGGGGTTGGTCTCTTCTCCCAGGCACTCAGCAATAGGACAAGGGGGCACGGGGGGCTCAAGCTCTGCCAGGGCAAATTGAAGGTGGAGATGAGAAAAAACTTCTTTGCAGAGAGAGTGCTCAGGCATTGGAATGGGCTGCCCAGAGAGGGGGTGGATTCCCCATCCCTGGAGGTTTTTCAAGTGAGCTTGGCCGTGGCACTGAGTGCCATGATCTGGTAAAGGGACTGGAGTTGGCCCAAGGGTTGGACTTGATGATCTTGGAGGTCTTTTCCAACCCAATCCATTCTATGATTCTATGATGTTAAATGTCAGTTTGGAGGTGCTGTGGTTGGCATCTGTATGTCCAGGGTTTAAGGCTTGCATGAATAACAGCATTTTGCTGGTGAGGAAGAGCCCTTTGCAGTGCACAGAACCCCACACTGTCTTTCTGTCCAGCAGTTCTGTGACAGCTGAGCTGTGTGACTGCCAGGGAGAAGATGGAAGGATGATCTCTCCAGGCAGGAGATGGGGACAGGCCCACCTGTGGGACAAGTGGTGCTCCCTGACATGCAAAAAGTACAGGGAACCAAAATGTCATGGTAAGAGTCAGGGAAAAAAAACACAAGAAGGAGTTTTAAAATCTTGCTTTTGGGGAGAGGGTGAAAGTGGTAAGAAGGGACTGTGAAAGGGGTGTTTTGGTGTAACTTCATCCATGCTTGTGATACAGGGTTTTTCCAGCCCTGGATGTGGCTGTTCATGCTTTGAGAGCTTGTCTTCCACCTGGGAATGGTTGGCCTGTTCTTGGTGTATGGCTTTGTGGAAGGAACATTGTGTTAGGTTTAATGTTGAACTTGATGATCTTAAGGGTCTTTTCCAACCTTAATGGTTCTAAGAACCAGTTGAAAATGCTGAACTAAAAAGCTCCTGTTGGGGTGTTCTTGCACCACACTCTGCAAGAAAAGCATCTGAGTCTGCTTCAGAGACAGGAGGAGACCTTGGACAAACCAGAGCAGAAAACAGATGTGGAGGTTCTGAGGTCTTCTCTAGTACCCAGATGTAGCTATGGAAATGTGCTCAGTTCAGAGCTGGAGCAGTGCAGACAGGAGATGCCTGGTTGAGGTCTCTGAGTTCTGGGAAGGGTTGAAGAGACCTTGATGCAATTTGGGGTGTTGGAGAGGCTCCAGAATCTACAGAACCGGTGGGGTCTGAGTATCTTTTTGAGGTCTATTGCTTTATTAAATGTGGGTGAAATGGGCCATGAGGTTCAAGAGTTGCAGGGGAGGAGCAGTGAGAGGAAGGGACCAAGTGCTGCTCTGTGTGACTCATTTTCTTTGGAATCCTGGCTGCAGAAATAACAATCCTACTTGTCGTTTTACAATTGCTTTCACAGGCACTTAAACATGGGATGTTAATGTTAAGAGTTGACCAAAATGCTCTGAGCATGAAAGCTTCATTAATCTGGGTGAAAACATGTAAAATGATAAGATAACGTGTGCTTGCAGCCCCAGCACTGTAAACTGATCGCTTGGTTTCACACCAGAATAAATGGGAGAAGAATATGCTTTGTTCTTTTTTCTTTCTTTTTTTCTTCCATTTTTTTTGTTTGTTTTGTTTTGTTTGTTTTTCTGTTATGGCTGGAGATCTTTGTCCAAACTCAGTCTTTCAGGCTGGGAGATATTTTTTCTGTTTAGTTAAAAAAAAATAAAGATTCAGCCCCTGGAGGAAACCTGATCAGACACACGCTGCCTTCTGCACACACTCCAGGTCTATTGATCTCCCCCATCCCCTCTGCCCTCTCTGTCTGTAGGTTAGAGAAACAATGTCTGTCAGCAGCAGCTCTGCTTTCTGTGCTGGTTATTAACTCTCTGGCAGAAGGGAGTCTGCTCTCCCTTTATGGGGTCCCAAGACCCACAACGAACTTGACAACCCAAAGGGAATATCTCCAGGAACTGCTCATTTGTCCACAAAGCCCAGTGTTTTCTTAAAAAAGAATAAAGTCTCAGGACTCTTCAGTTGTGCAAGGGTTGAACAAACCTAGTGAGAGATGAACAGAATGTCTATTTAAACCTGATGTTTGGGCAAGTATCTAATGTGGTTTCTTGCTCAGAGTGAAACCTGTTGCTTGTCACCCTTTATTTTATGACTTTGCACAAGAGAAAAGAATCATAATTTCAGCTACTTGCCAGACAAATATTGAGGAAAATTTATCCTACTGGGACAAATTCTGCGAGAAACCAAATTCCTCTGACTTCCTTTGCCTCAAAGTTAAAGGTTTGTTCAGTGCCACTCCAAGGCACTTTCCCCAGAATCCAAATCCTGTGCCCACGGAGTCAGTAGGAAATCACAGCAGCTCTGTTGTTCTTCAGATTCCTGTAGGGGAGATGGGGACATTGACCTGGGGATTTTAGACCATGGAAGAGCAAACTTTCCATCTCTGTGCCCCAAATATAAACCATTAGGCCTCTTGGCTCTGACTTCTTGCATTGAACTGGGCTGTGTCCAAAGGTCTGACTGCACTTCAATCCACTCACACTTGTGCCTCAAAATAGCACATTATAGTTTTGTTTGTTTGCAGGCAGCTCCTGCCCCTTCAATTCACAGGCTTCTGCTATGTATGAATAACTTGATCTTAGAACAGTCATAGCTCTGGTGTATCTTCAGAGGGTCTTATTTTGGGAATGCAGTTGGGAGTCCTATAAAGCACTGTATGATAAGCTGAGATCTGAGCTGGTCTTGGGCAGCCCTTGGAGAAATCCAGCATAGCTTTGGAGTAGTGCAACACGCCAAGAGGCTTCAGAAAATGTTCACTCCTTGTTCCCAGATTCTTTGCTCCATCTGTATCCTTTGTGCCTGTGAACATGGTGTGTGTGCAGAGGTGATGCCCCTGGGCATTTGTGTGCCCTGGGAGAGTCCAGCAGCCAGTGCAGCACTTGCTGGGACCTTGCTCATCTCTGATGTGTTCTTGAGTTGCTTCCCCACTTGTTTGCATGTAGGGCATTCCAAGAAGAAGTACTTTTAGTGCTTAAAGGGAGCTTATATAAAAGAGAGACCTACTACCTGGACAGGTAGTGAAAGGACAAGGAAAAACAGGTGTAAATGAAAAGTGGAGAGATTTATTTTAGATGTTAGGAAGAAATTCTTCTCTGTAAGGGTGGGCAGGCCCTGGCACAGTTTGCCCAAAGAAGCTGTGGCTGCTCCACCCCTGGAAGTGTCCAAGGCCTGGTTGGATGGGGCTTGGAGCACCCTGGGCTGGTGGGAGGTGTCCCTGCCCATGGCAGGGGGTGGAACTGGATGATCTTTATGGTCTCCTCCAACCCAAACCATTACTGGATTCCATGAAGTCAGCAGAAAGAAAGCCACAAGATGTGGTTCTGTGGCACATTGAGCCATGCTCCCAGCAGCCCAGGCACTGGGATGGGCATGGAGCAGGGCTGGAGGAGGCTGAGGGTGCTCTGCTGAAAGCTGTGAGCCATGTTTCCATTGCCATACTTGGGCTCAAGGTTTGAATTTCCTCCAGATTCCCCGGCTGATGCCTCAAAGGCTGCAAGTCCTCAGAGCAAATCTGGAATGAGTTTGGTGCAGACCATTTGGTTTTAAGTAGAAACCTGATGTAACTATAAGCTCTTGACCAAACTTTTCTGGTTTTTGATCTCACCCAAGCAATCAGGAACTGAGAAAATGTCAATGTAAAACTCTGAGAGGCTAAACCTGAGCACAGCCATGTGTCTCCCCTGCTTTTGATTTCTGACAACAATGCTGGCATCTTTCCATGGTAAATCATGTGGTGTCTTCACGTTGTAACTGGGGATTCAGCTGGATCACCAAGTTTTAGACAGCATTAAATGGACACTGGACTGGAGGCTTTGGAAAAGTGAAAGATTTGCCGTGCTGGTGTTGAGACAGTCAAAGTCTGGCTCCTGCTGCCAAAAACTGGGTCTACTCTGTTATTTTGTCTGGCTCTCCATTTGGAAAAGTGCTCTTGGCTGTCTTTCTTTGCTACCCCTTCAGATGGAATATATGATATTCTCCCCACTCACTATACATGCAGAAATTCCCGCTAGCATTTCTGCTTTCATTTGCCTGAAATATTCCAATTAGATACAATCAGTGACTTGGCATAGCATGGCTTTTGGAAACTCTACTCCCTCTGCCTGGGCTCCCCTTCACAGCACTTCCTAATTGGTGTGAAATCTCCCTCCTTGCCCTGCAGCCTGTGTCAAAGCTGCTTTTCTATAAATTGCTGTGTGTCCCTGGGCCTTGTTAGGCCAGAGGGATGTGGGCTGTGTTTGGGGGTTCCCTTGGGCTCAAAGCATCTCCTGTTTCAGCATCTGCCCTTCCTGTAGGGTCTCCCTTGGATGTTCTCCTGCCCTGCTGCCTTAAGCTGAGGGTTCATTAGCCTTTAGTCAGTGGTTTTTGTGTCTATTGCTACTTCTTGTACCTGCTGAAGAAATTCAGGCTGCTGTCTCTTAATCCATCCCATTCCTCTGGAGTGAAAATGAGTTCAGTTACTGTGAGTATCTCTGTCCTTCACTGGGCAGAGGTTCCTGACCTCTCTTCTCTGGTTGATTCTTGTTGGGATTTTTTGATTTCCCATTTACATGCTTTCCTGGAGCTGTAGAACAAATGGTTTACTCACAGTGAAGTTGACTTTGTTTCCAAGTTTTCTCTGAATGGCTGTGAGCCAAGATCCCACACATGGTTTTGATGCCCAATCTATCATTGATTTCACCCTGATGACATGGTCCTTCATGCCTGTGCAACTGGGATTGGAAAGTGGGTGCCAACAGGTCACCCCAGGACCGCCCCTTGCAAAGTTGTGCTGACCCAGCTCTGTCACTGCCCAACTGTGAGACCCTGGGCAAGCCACAGGGCTGGATGGGGAATACTGGAAGTCATTATTTTTCTCCAGAAAACTTTGCCCACAAAGTTTCAGACATCAAAGCCGAGGCCTTGAGGCATGACTATAATCTCAGTAAATAAACAACCACAGAAATAATTTGGGCACACAGTGTGCTGTTTTGGAGCTGTTGCAGTGTGTTTATGCTGCCAGGGAAGGTGAAAATAAATGAAAGTGAGGTTTGGGGTTTTTTTGTTTTGTTTTGTTTTGTGTTTTGTTGTTGTTTAAATGTTGGCTCCTCCAAGCCTTTGAGTAAGGCAGTGCACAGTCCCACAGCCATCAGTCACTCTGCTCCTACCACTGACTGGCTGGACACTGCTGAGGAAGAGGAAAGAAGTCTCTTGGCAGCAAGAGTGGACTAACCTACATTCAGGGGAAGTTTTCCTTAATCCCTAAGAGGCTGGAAGGCTGAAGGCTTTGTAACCCTGACAAGCATAAGCCTACCTGGTGTAACATTGTCTTGACAAACATAAATATCCTCCTTTGATTTCTGATCAGCCCTGAATCCTGAGCAAACCAGTGCCAGTGGGCAATCCAGACAGGCTGGTTGTTGCACAAGGGCTGTGTGAGGAGGTGGTGTGGCAGCAAGCAGGAGCTCTGTGGCTGCTGAGTGGGGTTTAGGACTTGTTTGCTGACAGGAGTGAAGATCTGATGAGATAGGTGGGTATTGCACCAGCGTGTGGCATAAGAGCTGTTTGTCCAACAAACAACACTCCTACAGCAGGTTCTGCAGTGGTAAATGTGGGGATTTTCAGAGCTGTTACATGTATTTTGTGGAAATCCCTTTGGGAAAGGAGCAGGGGCCTCTCTTCATATGCATTCGCAGAACACCCAGGCCAGGGCAGGCTGGGCTGGGGCTCAGGGCAACAGAAGCAGTAATTTAGTACTGATGGAGCTGGGGCAGAGGTGGGTGCTGCAAGTTAAACATGACTCATTAGGCACAAAGTACACTGGAGATTAAAAACCCTCATCAGATAGGCCCTCAGTAATTAATGTTCCCCCAAGTCTCTGCTGTTATCTGCCCAGATAGTGCCTTGGAAGTGCCTTTACCAGGCTGCCACCTCAGGGACATGCTCTGCCATGTGCCCCCTGTGCTGAGCACCCCTGGCATCTGATTCACAGTCAGCACTGGGCCCGTGGTCCCTGTCACCTGCAGCTGAGCTGCTGCTTGTGCACAGAGAGGAGCAAGAGACACCCAGGGACTCCTCCCCTCCTTCTCCAACAACCCCAGCATGCCTTTCTCCCACCACCTTCGGAGAGAGCTGGTGCAGACCTTGTCTCGCCAGCCTTCAAGGACATGGTCCCAAAGGAGCTGCTTGGGGGAACAAGTGCTCTGCTGAGCAGTAGGTGTTTGCAGGATAATAAATAACATCCAGATATTAGTTCTGCTTCTTATCCTGACCCTTATCTTCTGCTGTAGGGATATATTAGTCATATTTTCAATGTCAGATATTTCAGGTAGAATCCTTGCTGTTCTCCTCTCTGTTTTGGCCAAGACTGAGCTCAACTGCAAGCAGGAAAAGGCCAACAAAAAGAAATGCTAACTTTGGTCTGAAACTGGAGTGTGCTGATGCTTGACATATTCATCCTTTTATTTATGATGTGCATCCTTTGAGGGCAGAAGAAGAACTGAAGTTTGACAGGGTTGCTGTAGGTATGAGGCTGCAGTACAGAGGAAGAAGACAACTTTTGGCTTGGAGGACTTGGTTGCATGGTTGGTTTAACAGCCCTCTGTAACCTGCAGAGCAAATGTATTTGCTTTGGCTGCAGAACAATTCAAACACTCCGAGAGCTTCGGCTCTGCTGTACATGGCAGATTTATCTGAGTTTGTTTCAAAGCTGTGTCAGAGTCACAGCCAGTGGCTCCTCTGGAATGATCTCATTCCCATCTGTCCAAAAACACAGGCAAGTCCACCTGGGAGCCAACATGCCTCTGCCATGGGCTGTGATTCAGCCTGACTTGCACACACCTCACCCACTGTCTGCAGTGCTTGCTCTTGGCTGCACCTGCAGAGGGACTGAGGTGGACTGGGATGCTCTGGTCCGAAACTCCTGAACCCACAAGAGACATAGCTGGTGTTGGTACTGGATATCCAGTTCTGGAGTCCCTCCAAAGCTGAGGTTTTGCTGTTGGTGTGTCCAGCAGCTCCTCATCTGGATGGTGCTGAACTGGATTGGGAAAGAGTTGCTTGGTAAATAATGAGCTCCCATCCTGCCTGCACTGGGAGCCTGTGGCTGGCCAGTGGTCCCTCCCCATGCCCCATGGGGGCCCCTCCAGACCATGCTCCAAAGCTGTGCTGGCCTGTGGCGAATGTTGTTTCTTTGCTCTCTTCTTTCTCCTTAAACCAATCCATGTGCCACCCCTTGCTTTTCACCTTGTTTTCCTGAGCATGCTGGAATGTGGGTGCCAAAGGCAGGAGGTTTTCAGAGCAGGGCACCCTGCCTGCTGCCGAGGGTGGAGGCAAAAGGAAGAGTGGAGTGTGCTGAGTGATGCTTCAAGTTGGATTTGTGTGCATCTTTCCAAGACAAACATGGCTCTGCCCCCTGCCATCCCTGCTCCCCCTGATTGCCAGAGCATGGCTGGGAGCAGGGCAGTGGACACTGGAGGAAAGTGCCAGATTCATTATTTGCCTTTGTCTGCTCGGGAAAACCTTCTGATGTTGGTAGGAGGTTATGTTTTCATAGAGAAAATAAAACAAACCCAACCTCCCCTCCTGTCCCGGGGCCTCGCTGCGTTTCAGGTTGGGGCCAGGGCTGCTGACTCATCAGATGTGCAGGTGTGGGGAGCCTTCCCATGGTGAGCACCACCTCACCGTGGCCCTCTGGGACAGCTTTTAAGCTTTGTCCTCATTTGCACAGCAGAGCAGATCCTGGCTCACCTTATTCTTCTGGGTGCAGGTTCACTGGTTTGCAGAGCGTTGCTTTGCATCAGTCACATGCGTCTCCTCCAGCACATAATTTGGCCCAGTGCCTTTCTCCTTTCCTTTTTCTGTACCACAGGAAGCAGCATTTATAAAATCCCTAATGATCCTGTCAGCTTTTATACATTTCCTGTCTTGCTTTTCAAATGAAAAGAGGAAAACATAGCCCTTTTGACCTGAATTACTTTGGATTGTGTTTGCTGGATGTGGTGTTAGTCACTGGTCTGCTTTGCCTCTCTGGGCTGTGATGCCAGGATGGCTGTGTCTGCTTCCATGTCCTTATCCAAATCCTGGCAACTTCAATGATTTCCACAACACCCCTTCTTCCCCCTTCCAACTCAGGAGGAATCCGAGTTCTGGTTTAAAATATTTCATGAGAAAATCCTTTTACCTTTTGCAGTCATAGAGAAAACCTGGAAAATACGAATCTTTTTCACCCTTCAGCCTAACAACCAGAAGGCAAATAAACAGAACTTAAAAATTCTGTTACTTAAGATGAAAGGCTCTTCATTTTCAAGCTAAGCTAGATTGGGGTTTTTTGCAAGTGTCTTATTTGAGGCTGGCACAGGGCTGATCTACCCAGTGAATGTGCAGGATGACCTCTTGGCAGGAGACTATCTGGTTTAACACACACATTGCTGAGGCCATGGATGGATTTACTGGAGGTTGTAAGAAATCCTGAGAGCTCTAACCATGTACCTGGCAGTGGTTTTGGGTCCTACATTAGTGCTGTCTCTATTTTCTGCAGTGCAGTTAAGAAAGAGCAATCCAACCTCTGTTTTCCTCTGGCAATAGCCAAAGATTTCAGGGGTTTTCATGGGGAGCACCATCCACAAGGCACATGGAGCTACAGCTGTGCTGGGAAAGCTCCTCAAAGCCAAGGGTTGTAAAGGTTTTTCTGTTCTTGAGGGGTGTTGTTCCATTCCAGAAATCCCTGCTCATCCAAGGGACCATCTCATAGCTCAGGAGGGTTCTTCCTGCAGCACTTTGCAGGGTATGTGGCAGCAGTGGGGGTTCCTCCCACAGCACTCCTTGGTGTCCACAGGAGCAGCAAATTTTGCAGCACTTTATGACAAAAGAAGGGGTAGACTGGCTCTTGTATCCTCATTACCTTGAATCTCCCCAATGTTATTTCCTGCACTGGTGGAAAACTTAAAACCCCAGACATTAACTGCTGAGTTGAAAGATGTGTTATTCCATCCTCTCTTTGCTGCCTTGTTTTTCCCTTCAGAAACCCTCTCAGAGTACCATTCCTACCCCTAACTTTGTGAAACACAGAGGCCAAGTGCCTGGAAACTATAATCAGCATAAGACCAGCTTCTAAGCTGACTTGCACGCAGCATTGGAAATAAAAGTAATTCCTGGAGTCACTGGAGCTTAACCAGACTGAAAACTAAACTAAGCAAGCAGAAAAATACTGCCCTGACTGCTATAAAGAGGCATTGCAGTTATGAAATGGCAATGCTATAACCAGGTGTCTCAAGCAAGGAAAAAAGCAGTTTAGTGGTACATAAAAAAGTTTCAAGCTTGCTTTCTTCATCTAAAATAAGGAGCAAGTGGCCAAGGCCATCACTGGTTAAACAGGCTGTTAAATCAGCTTCAGAGGGAGCTGGGTGCAGTTTTGCAAGGGGAAGAAATCAGGAGGACCAGCTGTGAGCTGGACAGTTTGCAGTTGAGATGAGGTAATACAGTCAATTATGTGCCTCTGCAAGTGAGGTTAGTTATTTCTTCCCTTCAAAGACTTTCCTGTGTCTACACAGTCTGAAGGTTATTTTTGCAGTTACTATCAGCCTGGCCCAGGCCAGACCTGTTCTGCTGGAGCAGAGGAGGGGCAGCCAGACCTGCAGCCCAGCTCGGGGGCCCTTTGATTGGGGTCTGTAGGATGCCCAGGGACCCAGTGCAGATTATCTTTATCAGGCACTCAGCTGAGGGCACATGGAGCCAGTCAGAAAGCAGCTGGACTGATATTGCTGTGCTGGACTCTGTCAGCAGCCAAGAATGGGAAGGCTCAGGGGAGCTGTGCTGAGGTTACCAGACACATCTGCCTTGGCAAGGGGGCCCCCAGTCTGCCTTGTGCTGGGGTGGGGTATCACAGAGTTGGCTGCAGTCTCCCTGGGCATCATGTTGGGCATTCATGGTCTGCTCTTTCTATTACTGTCCTTAGGTGCAGGATTTTGTCTTTAGGATCAAGTGGAGGAGTATCTTGATGTCTGCCCAGCTCCTCAGCTCCACAGAACTGTTTCCTGGGTGCCTGGAGCCCCCACAGTGCCCCATCACAGGGAGCCAAGGAGCTCCAGGGCCTGCTGAGTGTGAGCTGGAGCAGGGATGCTCCTGTCCCAAACCATTGGAGCAGTGGCACTTTGCTTTCAAGCCAACACTGGGCTATAACACAGCACCCCAAAACTTGCTGTGTTTGCCCCAGTGTGTTGGTGCGAGGCAGGCTGGGAGGGAGCTGGGGGTGGTTACCTGGTCTCTGCTGACAACACAGGCTGTAGGGACCAGCTCCTGTGGGCCAGGCATGAAACCACATAAAATGCTGTGCAGAAAGGGGTTTGACAGCCACAAGTGATGGGGAGGCAGAAGTGCTGTGTGTTTAGGGGGATGAAGAGCCGAGGTGCAGCGCTCTGTGCCATTCCCCATGCCCTGGTCTGGCTGTGTCACCCCTTTCGAAGTGTTCTACCACTCTTGTTGGAGCTGAATTCCTGCCATCCATCCTGTCTGCTCCAGAAATGAGGGTGTAAAGTGCAGGGGATGGGCCTGCCTCCATCTCCAGTGAAGGTTTGGAGGAAAGATAATGGCTGTGGTCCTCGTGGCCACCCTCTGCACCAAGTGGAGATCAGCTAGTCTGGGTCTAAGCTCAGGTTTATGCTCTGGAAAGTTAAAGATGAAAAGGACTGTTCTCCTATTGCTGTGTGTGCTCTCTGGTGTTGGGAAATGAGCTCAGTCCCCTGGAAGGAGCCTTTCAGCAAATTTCAGACTTGAGAGAGATGAAAGGAAACTTCTGAGACTTCCAGAAGCCTGGCCAAAAAGGGGAGGGAAAAAAAAGAGGAGAAATATTTGCTTTGAGGTTCTGCCTTGAGAGACTTGGGGTTATCTGGGTTTGGAGCATTTAAATTAAGGGAGAAGTCAAAGAAACAGAAGACATCACCAGGACATTTTGATGTGAGGCAATTTCTTAACACACAGATCACTCCTGACTTTGGGAGATTTACCCATGCTCAGCTTAGGGGCTGGAATTGGAGAACCCAGCAGAGTGCTTGGGTTTCTTACCAGGGGGTTTGGTTTGCAACCCTCATGTTTGGCAGGAGATGCATTTTACTGGTCTTACACAATCCAGTCTCTCCAGTGCCTTTGCTGAGCTTTTCATCACATGCTCCCCTCTTTCTGCTGTGTCTGATGCTTGTGTTACTCAATTTTGAGACCTCAACGACACAGGGATCTATAATTCAATCCCATTTCCAGTTCTTACCAGGTTCTTTGAGATCTTTTCCTTGCGTGGGAGTCTCAGACAGGTTGTTGCCTGTTTCTGGCACTGCTGGCTGATGTGTCCCCTGCTAGCCCTGCCCCTTGTCACCAGCACACTTGGCATTCCTTTTTGGGCTGCCTGGAACAACACATCAATGCCCTGGAAAGCAGTGGGAAAACAGCAAAGAACATGTTGGAGCTTTATTTTTCTTTCTTGTTTTGACAACCTCTGGCAAGAATCTAGATGAAACCAGAGGGGCTGCAAGAATGATTGAGGAGGGACTTTTCTGTGTGGTGTTTTCTTTAAGGCACGATTTGCCAGGAAAGCCACCCACCTGTTCAGACAAGGCCTCAATTGTGGTCGGTGGTGGTGAACAACCCAGTGCTTGTGTTCCCCTCCAAGAGCCACAATTCCTGGGTTATTTTTAGCAGATTTGCACACCTCTGTTTATTTGCTCTCCCTGGTGCACATTCCTCAGTCCCTTGGACTTCCTCTGGAACAAAGCTGGAGAGAGAGGAGCTTTCTGCCGTTGCTAAAGGGAATGATGGAGACACTGAGTTTTATCCCAATATTCCTTCAATATAAATCACAATTGTAGGGTTTGCCTCTGGGGGTCCCTGAGTCATGTCCTCTCAGAGTGCTGATGCCCTGCCACCTCTCCTGTGCTTCTCTGGATGTTTTTTGAGGGGCTGTATCTTTATTTGCTTTTCATTTCCTTGGATGCTGCTGGGCCATCAGCCTGTTTTGTCCTTAATGGCAAGTTGCAGCTCTGCACAGTCTCCAAGATGAGGGAGGTGTTTAGTCTGCTGTGGTTTTTTTCTGTGCTCATAAAATAAGGGAGACAGTAACTGATGTCTTGGGGGAGGAGGGAAGGGATTTATCAGTGAAGAAAATCAGCCTGACCTGGAGGAATCTCATTAGATGTGGATGAGTCCTTAAGTGGTAAAAATAATCAATCAGCTGCATAAAGTGAAATGCTTGTGGCCTTGAGTGATGCTGTCGGAGCACTCGGTGTGGTCTCCTCACCACAGTCCCCCAGAGCCTCCTTGGTGTTGCTGTGCATCTTCCCAGTGTGTCAGTGAAACAGGAAAGGAATGTCTTATCCTTGCTGCTGGAAGGAGCTGAGCAGCGGGGAGGTTGCTGTCTGTCTGTCTGTCCTGTGGGACAGGTCAGGCTTCCAAGGCCACCCTGATACAGCAGTTTTGGCTTGGCCTCTGCGAGGCTGCTCAAGGTCATGCAGGAAAGTCTGTTGGAAAGTGCAGACTTTCCGTGCAGGAATACTGAATTCCCAGGACCATCCTTCTGTTTGCCTTCCTTTACTGCCATTATTGTTGCCTTGCTCCTTGGGTGGGTCCCTGCTCTTTTTCTCTCTGCTTGAGACATCATTACTCATTTGCATAGTTAGGAAGGCTGTTGGACAACTCTATTTCCTTTTATTCTGCATTTCCCCTCTGGGTTTGTGTTAACCCTTGATCTGATACACATTCAGTGTGAGCCTGCATTCCTTATGTCAAGATCTTTGGCTGTTGCAGTGAGGCCACTTGGGAAGCTTCAGCAGTTTAAGGATCAGGTTTGAAATACTCAGAGCGAAAGTGGCTCAGCTCTTCCCTGTTCCCATTAGAGCCAGCTCCAGTTGGTTACAGGATCACAGCACCTGGGCTGGGCTGGGCACCCCCAAACTCACTGATTTTGGTCTGGGATTTCTTTGGTGGCCTGAGACCTGTAATGATCCTGCTGCTATCAGAGCTGCTCCTCAGGGGACGTGTCCATCGGCCTCACTGCAGCTTCCTGCTGGCTGATGTGAAGGAGGATCTTACAAACCTGTCTCTGGGCAGCTCAATGTCATGTTCACCTCTGTGTCACTCTGCACCCCTCTGCCTCGACACCCTGAGCTGAAATCTCCCATCTCGTTTGCTGCTGTGCCCTGCAGCTCTCCAGGGTGGCACCTGCAGTCAGCAGTCAGGTTGGAGCTGTGCAATAAAGGAATCTGAGCTGTGTGTGATGGACAAACCCCACAGTGCTTTGGGATATGCTTAGGATACAAACTGGCTGCCTAGGCTTGGCTTGGTTTGCAGGAAGGTTTTAGGACCACAGAGATGTTTCTGTTGGAAATGTAGTGCAGTTACGGTGGCTTTAGCACATGTCTTGTGAGTGGGAATACAGGGGGAAAGAGCCAGGTTCTGGTAAAACACCTGATGTGTCTCTGGTCCTCCTCCCCGAGGCCTGAGCAGCTTTTCCTGGGCTGACTGAGGCTTTGCACATGCACGGGGACACCCGCTCGTGCTGCTCTTGGAGGCTGCTGTCTGTTTTCACAGAGGAGCTGATGACCTCTCCCATCTCCCCCAACTGCTGGGTGGTGATTACTTGGCGAGTCAAGGCACAGTATCAGTATCTAAACATGCAATGACGACAGTGGTCCTGATGGCGCTGGGATCAGCAGCGTCTGCTCCCTCCTGCCACCTGCCACTCCTCACAGCAGCGGGGCTGGAAATAATAGGAGCAAATTCCCCATCCTGCTTTAATGTGGCTTGGCCATGAAACTATGTACACTGTAACCAGTTTGCTGTATGTTAAACAAACAGGGAGACTCCTCGTTGTAGTGAAAGCAGAACCATTAATAACATTGTTTATAATGTGCTTATTTGCTGATTTGGAGGTCAAGCATGTTTGACATTCCCACTGCTGGAAGGGGGCTGGCTGAGCAAGGACCTCTGCTTTACATCGGACACTTCTCCTTTTTTTTGCAAACCACATCTCCATTTTCCTGAGAAATGTTTATGGTTTGGAGGTCGCTGACATAATTTTAAACATCTGCTCAGCTCAGAAAAGGGAGAGATTGTAATTGTTTTTGCTATGGCCCTCTTAAGCCTCAGTTTCTTTCAAGCACCGTGATTCATGTGTCACTCTCTTGCTTACTTCAGACATCTTGAGCTGTGCAAACAGTGATCACTCCAGAGCCACCAAAGCAAACAGCTCAGCACCTGCCACTTGCTCGCTGTCACTGCAATGCTGAAGACTCGTGAAATTAAGTTTTCATGTGTGTAGGATGCCAAGCCTTGATAGTGCAGGGCAAGGAGGTTTTGCCTTCATCAAGGAAGATGCTGAACTCCACTCTTACTCTGGAAGGACCAGCCTGGAGGCTGGGGAGGTCACCTGGCAGGTGCTGGCCATTGGTCCCCTGGAGGTCTTCCACTGCTTTATCAATAACACAGACACCTTTGGACAGCTGGAATGTGGTCATAGCAAGAGCCTGCTCTGTGCTGATGTTTGGTTGGCAGCTCGTCTCCATGTGGTGAGTTTGAGGGTATCTGCACCACTGTCCTGCCTCAGCAGGGCCATGGGGCAGTAAGAAGAGATGGTGGTTGTTCAAAGCTTTCCTTTCTTATGTGGCTCTTCTGAAAACTGGCTGAGCTAAATGACACCTTTCTTTAATTTTTCTGCCCTGTGTTCTACATTGCTTTATAGCTCTCTCTCTGCTAAATGCGACTGTGCTGTCATCCAAAGCCTGAAATGGAGGTGGAGTTTGATGTGCTGATGTCTCTGGAAAATGGCTGATGACAACAACACGGTGAGTGATTTACAGAAGTAGTTTCTATTTTTTGAGAGCTCCCTGTTTCTCTGCAAAGCACACCATCAGACAAGCAAGGCAAGGGAAGTGCATGCATTATCAATCTAGGAAACAAACTGGGCTGCTTTTCAAATATGAAAGAGATACCCAAGGGCTGCCAAAGTGCATTTTGGTGAGGAAAGCAAGATGACAAACTGGTTTTTGCTGTAGAGAGAACAGACCAGGGTTCCGAGTTGTGCATCTACCACCTCTAGGGAGGAGCACACAGAAATCTGTATTAAATGTTTCTACAGTGACCAAGTATAGACCAAAACATGAGCCTGGGGTTCCTTGTCCTTTGGAAATCTGTCCCCTCTTGTGGATCCTACACTCTCAAAGTCCAGTTGTGAAGTCTACCATGGGAAACATCTTTGTAGAAGTGGGCAGAGAGCTCTGGGTCAGCCCAGCCCTGTGTGCTGTCTGGGCAGGGAGAGCAGCTTTGTCTGCCTTTCCTGCAGCATCAGGACTCAAGGTCTTTCTGCCTTTTATCCAGGTGCTGATCATCAAGCAACATGTGGTGGCTCTGCCTTGAAGACTTGCACTCAGGTCTCGCACGTGGCTGGTCCTGGCCAACAGCAGCCAAACCTTTTTGTGGCTGTGGGGACTTGCAGGGTGTGATCACAGAAGACTTTTTTCTTTGCAAAACTGAGTTAAAAATAGGAAATTATGTAGATTGCAATGGCAGATTTTCAAGTCCTAAACAGTATTTTAATTTTATTTTGGTCCAAGTCCCCTAAGGAGGAAAGGATGGTGTGCTCATATGGGACTGTGTGTGTGTGTGTTTGCATGTGTTTGTTTATCCATCCACATTCACTCCTACATGATGGTTTTTAACCCCCTGGACCAAATTCAGCAAAAGTTTAACATTTTGATACTGGCCTTGGAGTCTTTAAATCTCTAAAATTGTGTGAAATACACAGCTCAAAAGATAAAAAGCACTTTTACTAAAAGCTGCCATGAGGAGAAGACTGACATCTAAGCTCAACCCTTAGCAGACTGCAGAGAATCCACACTGGGGATGTCATAAATGCTCCAACCACAGAAGGAGTTTCAATCACAGCACATCTTTTATTGTGCACCAGAGAGTCCAACCACAATGCAGAAATCCCCAGGAAACCACCCTGTGTTATTTCTGCTGCTTATAGAAAAACTCATCTGGGCTGTTTGTTTGTTTATTTGTGTGTTGGGTGTTTTTTAAATTTTATGGAGGAGCTGCAGGGCATGACATTTGAAATTAAGATTAGATTGCTGTAGGAAATGGGGAGAAAGGTCACAGAAATATCCCTCTCTTGGCAATGAAAGGCCTTTAAAACCACGTCCAGGCTGCGCTCTGCTGAGCAGGGTGTTGAAGATGTGCTGGATGGAGGCGTGGGAATGGGGAGCAGTGCCCTGAGCAGCCTCTTGGGAGGTGAGAGGAGTCTTTGGGAGGTCAGTGTGGCCTGGCAGCACCATCCTGCCCCAGTACCTCTCCCCAGCCTTATATTCAGCTGCTGTGCTCACTGCCAGGCTGTGCCCCTTCCCCTGGGGGGACAGTGCTTTGGGCAGATAGAAGCTGGACATAAGATTCAAAGAGGCATCAGACCCTCATAAGATATCAGTGGCAGGATTCATTTCCCCAAACTGTAGCTGTCTACAAGATATCCAAAGCTAAGTCATTTTCTAGAAGATCTCTTTATAATGAGAATAAATAGGCTAAAATAGAGTTACTTCCCCTGTGGAAGCACCTCATCCTAAGGCAAGTGAGGCCCCATTCTCTTGTCATCATGGACTTCAACAGTGCTCAGGGTGACTGGTTTAGATTTGGTCATCTCAGTTGCAGACACCCTGTTAGAGGCAGGTGGGCCCCCTTCAAGCTCTTCTAGTCCACAGTGATGGCTTTCAAAATGAGGTCTTTGAGTGCAGGGCTTTAGTCCATCACTACCAACAAGCACAGCTTGAGACTGAGATTGAGATGATGAACAGATCTTGCCACCACCAGTCAGATGCTGTGAAATCCCCACACTGCTCCAAGGCACCTGACAGGGTAGGATGCTGCTAGATGGACCTGAAGGATGGTCTGTCTCTGAAAACAAAGTGCAAATAAGGTCTTTCTTAGGACTAGCACCTAGTTATGGGGTTGTGCTCTGAAGATGTTCATGTTCTGCTGCTCACTGAGGGAGACTTACAGGTGTGCTTGATTTTCACATTCTTCATAGTGACAGCAAAGAGCAAAAATTGGAGGTGATGGAAATTCTGACTGGTAAGAACTCTTGTAGTTCTGCTGACAAATAATGGTGCCTTTTATTTATTTTTTTTCTTCTTTGCTCCCTATTTGCTGGTGTTCTCAGCACAATGAGGGGGCTGCTACAACTGCTGCCACTAATTGAGCACAGCTGATTCTTTCGAAGAGTTCCTGCTTGGAATTCCAACACTTTCCTTGTGATTGTATTAAGAGAACATGGCAGCCTCTAGTTCTCCTTTTGCCATTTCTGGCTGAAGCTGTAGCTGTATATCCCAGTGTGGATCTGTGTGACCATAAGTACACTCCCTCATTTATGGGTACTTTGCCCTGATCTGTTTTCACTTTTTCTATTATTTCTACACTCTGTAAAAGTTATGAAACTTGGAGGAAGAAGCCAGCAATGTGGCCAGTTCTAGGCAGAGATGCTCTTTCTGTGTGGGGACTGGGGTGTTGGAAAGACTGACACTTGTTTTTGTCATAAAAAATGCTTTTGCTAACTCCAGTCTGGCTTAGTAATACCTCCACAAGAGCCTTGGCTGTTCCAAATACCCCTTTGCTGTGCTCTCTGCAATTGTTTATTTTATGGTGTCAACTACTTTGTATTGTTAGGACATTGTTGCAGGCCAATATTTTACTTGGCAAAACTCTTCGAGTCACAAGCTCAGTCTCTCAAAATTTCCCACTGTGAGTGATGAGCAAACCCGAAGCATTTTCTGACATCTGTGAGGGGCTTGTGGGTAAAGGAGGGGGGTCAGCAAGGAGGTGATCTCAGCCCCTTGCACTTTGCATGCAGCACGTGGGGTAATGTAACCATCACAGCTGAAAGTGCTGCAAGATGATGCTTGAGGCTCCTCCCCAGTGCCTGCAGCTGTGAAGTGCAGAAGCACACCACTCTCTGCTTTATTGGGTGCTGGAGACCAAAGCCAGTTAAAAACCTGAAATTAAGACTCATCCCCTCATTGAATTGGTCATCCCTGAGGGATGAGTGCACACACTTGAGGAGACACACAGAGAGGCTCACCAAGAGCCAATGGCCATTTTAAGGACAGAGGTGGGTGGAGGTGGATTTGCTGTTGGTGGGTTTGGTCTGCTGGAGTTTCTTGTATTAAAAAGTACAGAAATTCTTATCTGAAAAGTGATGGGTCACGTTCTCCTGCAGGTAGAGCAATGTGTGCTACAAACTCGGAGAGGGGATCTCAGCTGATCGTTGAGATGGCTCAGTCTGGGTGTCCCATCACCATGCCCTTGTTCACAGTTTGATGCTGCAGGAATGATCATTGTCTTTACTGAAGCCTTGGCATATATCTCTTTTTCCTACTGTTGGGCTTGCATTTGTTTGCTCTGGATGAGCCTTGCGCCTACTGTTTTTCAGAGAATTCACCGTATTCTGGTGAATTGGAGCAGCAACCTGTTGCAGTGAGTTGCAAAGCAGAGTACACTGCAACCATAGAGCCTAAACCCTCATCCCAGGAGAGCCCTGTCCACCCTGGAAGACTAATTTCCTCATGGTGCTCCTGTTTGTGGGGAGCACAAATAGGCAAAGCTCCTCATTCTCTGTTCCACAAGAGCCTCTTCCCCAGAAAATGTTTTTTTTCTATCCTGCCAAACTGGCTCACCCCCAGCAGTGACACCTGTGATGGGACACTGTGCTGGTGCAGCCTGGTTTGGGTGCTCCCCTGGCTGTGGGGGGTCTCACAGAGTTAGGGGGGCTCAGGTAACTGTGATTAGAGGCTCAAGGACTGGAGACACCCATCACCACCACTTGAGTTCTGACTGAGTAGTAATGAACCATCACAGCTCACAGTTCTGTTAGTCACAAGCAGGATTTAAGCCTGGATTGCCTGAGCAGCGGAGAGTGGGTTGTTTCTTCCCAGGAGAATTTGGAAGGTTATTTTGGCAGAGCACAATGGAAAAAGCATGGCCTGTGGCTGCCTTTGCAACTCTTGGCTGCGTGGATGACAAACTCTGCCTTCTGGCCTGCCAGCCCTTCTCGCCTTCATTAGCACAAACTTTGGAATTTCTTTTCCTTTTTCTTTTCTCTGGCTGGTCTTTGTCCTTGAAACCCACACTGAGGGGAGCATCCAGCAGATAAGAAAATGGTGTGAGTTATGCTTTGCATCATCTATGGTTGGAATTTAAGTTGTGCAGGGTCAGTTTTAAATTACCCCTGGAGGGCTGGTTGTGTTTTATAAGCTGGATGGCTTGGCTTGCAGCCGTTTGATTTTTCCAAATAGTATAAATCTATAGACATTTGCCTTTGGCTCAAAAAACTCCCCAATTCAAAGTCAAGAATAATTATTTTCCCAGAGCCAAGGTCAGCAGCTGGAGTCAAATAATGGGAGGAAGAAAGTCACTCTTGTTGCTTTTCACATGAGTTTTTAAAAGTAATTTAAATAAGCAATCTCAGTGCATCAGCATCTGCCCCTTGCTCCTATGGCAGCCCAGGCAGAGCTCCTTAACCCAGGTACAGCTTCCAGGACCCTCCAACAGTGCAGGACTTACTCCTGAGGATGAATGCCACTAATGGAACAACCTGAAAAATCATCCCCGCCTTCTTCTTCTCCAGCTTCCTGAGTGAAACTTTGGAAAACCTGAGTTGAACTAGTCACTTAAAAATGTTCTAACCAAACAAACCCCCAGCACATCTGTCAATATCATTCTTGCTGTTGAATGTTTTGCAACACTTGTTAATTTTTCACCTTAACCCAAAGTTGTAAAAATAGAGGAGAGTGAAGGGAGTGGGGAGAGAGTTTGGACATCACCTTGGGTGGTGCCACTGTGTGATTTGCACCTACCCATTAACGAGCTCAAAACCTGCTCCTGGCTCAGTGAGAGCGTGTGGTTACATCCAGGTATGATGGGTGTGGGGATATTTATTGCCAACCTCTCTGGGACAGTTTAGTTCTGCTTCTGGGCCCAGACACATCACCAAGTTGCCATGGTGCCATGAGATGCCTGAGCCCACTGAGCCATGTTGGTGGCTGGTGTGGGTGCCCTCGCTGTGGGCACATGTCAGGTTGTGAGACAGAGCTCCACCTGCAGCAACAAACTCACAGGAAACCACAAGAAATGGCACACAGACAGTATTCTCCTTGCCCAGTGGTGGGTGTTTCCTTAAGGTTTTCCAAATGACTCTAAAACATCACCATTTCCTTTTTTTATTTTTATGGTGAACTGGAAACAACACAGTCCACACCAATTGAAATCTTTGATTCAGGGTCCTACTTTTCCAGAAAGAAATACTCTCAGCAAGTAACTCACACTGAAAATGCCATTTTGGGTTTGGGCCCCTGGACAACACTTCCCACCTGGCTCTGCAGTGAGGACTTGGGATGCAGGAGGAAAGGGCCCCACCACTGGCCCAAGGAGTGGTTTGGAGGAGAAAAATGTGCACTGCATCTGTACAGAACATTATGAACTGTGTCTAGCCTGATTTTCCTTCTTGAGACTGTTGAATTAATTAAGAAGTATATTTTCAAGCCTCCTTTCCCCCTGCTACTGAAAGTCCATTAAGATGGAAAACAAACCCTGTTCTCTTTGAGCACACAGATTGTTTTGGTCTGGACCAGCTTGTGTCAGAGTGACATAACCCAAAAAAAGCAGTAGGAACCATTTGACTGATATTCTGCTGCCAGAAATACTGAAGGTTAAAATAATTCTTGGCAGGGTCTCCTTCCCCTGTGGATCCCAGGTGTTGGACACACCGATTCCAGCTCTGCCTTTGCTGCTCTGGCCTCTTGTGTGTCTGTGAAGCAACTCCTGGCAGAGAAAGCACAGGCTGAGGGGACAGGCTGGGCTTGGGCCAGCACATGTCTCCTTCTCCAGCTTTGTGGCTCCCTGTGCTCTCAGCTCAGTATGGACTTAGCTGTGTCCTGGGAGTGCTGGGGCACCTGGACTTCAAAGGCTTGGGGTGGGGTGGGAGGCACCTTGTGCTTCACCATGAGCCGTTGCCTTCAGGCCAGGCTGGGACTCCTGGATGTGTGAAATGAGAAAATCAGGCAAATAAAAGTCAGACACCAGTGGTGTGACACAAAAAGGTCCTGCATTGAAAACCACAGGTGGTGGTTGAGCAGAGGTGATGGGTATTGCTTGGCTACCATAGGGCCATCTTTGTTCCATGTTGGTGAGCCTTTCCTTCCCCTTTATATTATTTATGGAAATACTGAAGCTGTTATTTGTTATCTTCTCTGCACAGTTAATGTATTTCCCCCTTCAGCTTCCTCAGTGCCAATTGTATTTCCTGGGTAAACACTGGTTGCATTCTGCACTTCCCCTGCTAAAACTGACCCCTGGGGCTGCTGGGGGTGCCACCCAACACAGCAGGCTCAAGGGAACAGGTAGCTGAGGTGCCTGATGTCCCTGGAGACCTCAGTAAAATAACCCCATCATTTATCATGACCTTGATAATTCACTACTTCTTTCCTTGTCTCACTTCCAAATCTGTTAAATAATGGAAAGAATTATTCCTTCCTTCTAAGACAGGTCAAAGTCTGGGTGCTCAGCCTTGCTGTGAATTTAGGAGGAACAGGCGCATTTCTGTCAAGCACCCAGATCCTTGGCTGATGTAAATCAGGCCAGTTTGGTCACAGCCACTCAGAGCAGAGCTATTTGGCACCAGATGAGCTCCCAGATATCCACTTTTGAGCTTTACATACGGGCAGGTCACTTTTTAAAGTATGTATACAGCTTTCAAGTGAATTGAATGTCTTTGTGTAGAGAGCTTTTGGATCAATGGATGCATCATCTTCCAGTCTAACACTTAATAAAACTTTCTGTCTTCAAAGGAATCCCCTGATTCCTTTGAATTCTTTTCTTTTGAATCCCTTTCCTTTGAATTCCTTTTCTGATTCCATCAGATTGCCCAATGAAGGCTTGAATCCCTCCCTGGGCTGCTAGCAAGGTTTATTAGCCTGATGTTACATAGTGGCAAACCAACACTGGAGTGAAGACTGATGTTCTGGAAAGATGCTTCTGTTTCTGGGTGCATTCAGGTTTTCTCCCATCCTCCAAGGTGCTCAGGGCACTGTCACAAGACAGTGCCTGATCTTCAGCTCGTTCTGGGAAGTGGCAGAGTGATGGCAAAGCTGAGGGAGGAAAGGCAATTTGGGTGCTGGATGCCCGCGAGCTGTGCAATAGTCGGGACCATCATCCCCCATGGATTCCCGGCTCACCCCAGACCTACCAGCTCCAGCGGGGCAGGAGCACCAGATTGGGGTTCTCCTCATTTGTTTCCACCCTGGGCATTGCCCTTTGGGCTGTTCACTGTAATTCCTGGTATCAGATGAGGAGCTCTTGCCCGGGGGTGCAGGGCTGACTGGTTGCCCGCCTGTTTCTCCATGCCCTGCACCTGGTGTCATTCCTGCCTGGCCCGAGTGGGTGTTTAATGGTTCCCACTCGCATTTCACAGGCGCCCTGGATGGGTAAACAAGGTGAGGGCTGGCATGGGCTGGCTCAGAGAGCCCAGAGGAACATGCCCTGCTTCACAGCTGCCCCCAGTCTCAGTCTCCATGCCCAGGGGTCATTCCCTACCCAGATGCCCAGAGTTTCACTATTTGTGTAAGTGCTGTAACCGAGTCATGCAGAAAGGACTGCAGTAAACACTCAGCAGAGAGCAGCTCTCTGGCCAGCCCTGAGCTCAGTGAGGCATGGATGGGTTTATCTAAGAGGCTGAGCAGGATATGTATTTTCCACATAATAAGAAGGGTGTTGGCCAGGGTTATTCACTTCAGGCTGCCCAAGGTGTGCTTGTTTGCAGGTATGAGCCCCTCCAAACCAAACGGGGCACGGTCCTTTTGTCTCACGTGGTGTGCACTTGGCTTCTCTCTTTGAGCCTCTTACACTGGTAATTTTTCTTGGGAAACAAAAAGTTAGCACCAGGTTTTTCTCCTGTGGATGATTGCTTGTGATTTCATTTGGCTTTTTACCCATGTTGGATTTACAGGAGTGGAAATGGAGTAGCTGGTGGGCCACACCTTCAGATGGGACTTGGCCTAGGGGGGAGGCTGCTGCTCAGGGCTGAGGAATCTCAGCTTCACCAGCCAGATGAGTCCTGTTTCAAGCTATGAAGGTCAGTCTTTTATATTCACAGAGTTGTCACAGAATCACTTGCATTGAGTTGTCAGGAAAACACAATTCTCTGAGCAGCAGTTTAACATAGCGTTGGATCTGATATCAGCACCTCTTTGAAATTGGATTTGATTTTCATTTTAATTTATTTTCTCCCCTGTGCTGTCAGTGGTGAAGCTTGCAAGACCAATTTATCTGTCCACTGGTGCAAACTTTAAATTAGATACTGGTAAAACTTGACTTCTTGTCATAGGACCATCTTTCCAGCCTCATTAATATTGAAATAAATTTTCCTACGACAGAAAAGACCAAAGAGCTCTGTAAGAGGCAAACATTGGACTGGAAGGACAGGAAGAAATGGTGCCACCCAGAATTAAGTCCAACGACTTTGTTTGGCATTTTGGCCCCATGCAAATGAGTGGTAAAATTTGCATCAGCTTCAGCTGAGCTGAGATAAGCCTTAATCTGTCAGAGATAGTAACCCTTCCCTGCTTACACTGTGAGTGGTGTGAATATGGGTTTCTAGGCTTCAGGCAAGTCTGGTCGTGGCTTGGATTGGAGCTGCCTCACCAAGGCCAATTGCAAAAGTCACGTTGACTTCAATGAGACCAGGTTTGGGCCCTGAGGCAAGTTGGGCCTTTTAGTCAGTCCAGATCAAGTGTTGTGTTAATTCAATGCCTGATGAATCACCTCATAGGATATAATTTTTCCCATTGCATGGAAAAGGGTGTATTTGACAACCCAATGTGATACTTCTCTCTTTAGCTACTAAGAAACTAATCCAACTAAATCTTCTGGCAGGAGACATCTGAAAAGGACTGGAAACTGCCATGCCACGAACGTGGTGATATGCTGTAAAAATAGCTTTACTCTGAAATGCTGTTTTATTACAGCAGTTGCTATAGTTTGTGGATCTGGCAGAGATTCCCTCCCTGTAAACCCTGACTTTCAAAGGGGGGGTGTTGTAAGTCAGCTGTTGTGATTCCCATTGGGCTGAAACTTGGCACCAAGACATCTGTATGTTAAACTCATCCCCTGCAGGTCTTCTGAGCTTTCTCAAAGTGAGTGTGCGTGGCTTGTGCACAGGAGAAGTATCATCCCAGACTCTCTGACTGCCCTAAAAGGCTCTTTTCTGGGTTCCAGGGAGGCAGGAGCAGCCCCAAGAGCAGCCAAGGGCAGGAGCCGTGTCAGCTGGAATACCAGCGTGAAGGTCAACTGCATTATTACCGTCTCACTCTGTTTTATATATTATAGTTCACTCTTTCCAAGGTGACAAGGTAGAAAATGAGAAAACCCATATGTGTTCCTGGATCTCTGCTCCTCTGCACAACTTCCATCCCTCCCAGTGAGATGTGGAATCTGCAGGGAAAGGGGGAGAGCAAAGGAGGCCTTTCCCAGTCAGGTCTCAGCTCGGTGTGAGCCCCACGGCAGGAGCAGAGCAGATGGGGGCAGAGAAACTCCCCACAGCCACCCCTGCATTGCCAGGAATGAAGCTCTGATGTATTTTCCACCTCTTGTGAGCCGTGCAGAGGACCAGTGCTGGCCTCTCTGCAGAAGGCAAATGTTCTCTTGGAGCTTATTCAGGAGGACTGGAGGCCAAGGTGTGGAAAGACAGTCAAATTTTTCATGTCCTGACAGCAGTTTGCAGTCACTTCTGGTTAGTAAGAGCAAAGTTTGTTTGTTTGTTCTTTTCAGTTAGCATGAAGCAAGTCACCACTCGAAATAGTCCACCTGGAGGTCAGTGTTTGTCATGAAGGTGGAGATGTCACTGCACAATGTCAGGTGAACTAAACCCTGGGAGGGAGTGACTTGTTTGGGGTCTCTGCACAACAGAGCGAAGCAGAAAGTGCAGTTATTTGGGTCATGGTTTGCTGCTATTACCTTAGGTCCTGGACACAACCTGGCTCATTCTCATACCAAGGATCAGGGCCTGCACTGCTGCAGAAAGCTGTTGGGGGTGGAGGATCATCCTTGGGGCTGTGCATCCTTGTGTTACTCTTGGAAATCCCAAGCTCAGAGAGGCTCAGAGCAGGTTTGCCATATCAGAGTTGCAGAGAAGGGAAGGGGCAGGAAGGCCTTTAGAAACATCAAACAAATGAATAACCCTTCCATCTCCTGGTGCCTCTGATCCAGTGTTGTGTCAATGCTCAGGAACCACCCATGTGGCACAGGCAGTGCTGAGGGTTCCTTTCCAGGGGGAATGGCCCCATTACAGGCAGGTCACTCAGCAGGTTTCTCTTTGAAGTTTAGGCAAGGTCTGGATATTTTTTCTTTTTTTACTTTACTCCTCGGCTTGCAGGGACAAAATACACTCCCGTTGTTCTGGAGCCAGATGTGCTCTATGCAAACCAGATGCCCATGGCAAACAGCTGTCAGGTGTCACTGCCCCTGGCTGGCTCGTGCCATGACTGATCTGTGCTGGAGAGGTCAGTCTGGGAAAGCTGAAGCTCTTCTCCAGCCCAGTGTTTGTCCCATGGCAGCCCCATGTCCTCTCCAAAGCACCAAGGCTGTACAGGATCCATGTTTCTGCAGCATCTCCCAAAGCTTCCCCAGGTAGGACCCACCTGAGCATCTGTGCCTGAGGGAAAAGGTGTTTTTGAGAAAAGGGAGTGCCAGGAGCAGTTAGTGCCAGAAAACCAAGATGGCCCATGGAAATCACAGCGTCCCACTGGCTCCTGCAGGGCCCTGAGCAGGCAGGGGACAGGAGGTGCCTTCCCCTCCCTCCTAAAACAGAGTTTGCTTATGAAAAACACACCACGTGCCCTGGTCCTCGCCACCAACGCCTTTCCTTGTGGCTTTCTGTGTGCTGCAGTTGCATTTTGCAGACATCTGGATTCAATAACCCCGCTGATACAGCCCATAAAATTAGAAACCGAACCCTGTGGAAGGCAGAGGTCAGCGAGTGATTCATCCCGATATAATGCACTGGGGCTGGAGCACTCCATGACTCAGGCTGGGGCTCCGCGGGGCCCTGGGGTGCAGCGGGGCAGCCCCTGCCCACAGCTCCCTGTGCTCTGTCAGGAGAGGTGGGAAAGCAGGGGGAGGATTTCACTGCCTCCAGCATTTCCCTGACCTCGGAGGGAGAGAGCTGGCACCTCCCTGTTCTGAGCATCTCTGCGGCTTGCAGAGGAAGTGCTGTGCATCCCATTATTGGGGGGATAATCAAGGACTTGGAAAATTGGGCTTGTTTCCTCTCCATGAATTTCTTTTGTAACTACAGACAAATCCCTGCTTTCCTTCTGGCCGTTAAACCGGGACCTGAGCCTGCTGAAAGTCCCATTTGGGGTGGAGAAGCCTCCACGTGTGCATTGGCTTCTCCCTGCAGTGTGCTGGGCAGCAGGGCTGAGCTCCAGCCTGTTGCTGGTCTCTCCAAGCATCTGGGTACCTGTGCCACCATTCCTGAGGTGACTGCAATGTTCCAGTGTCCCCAGGCTGGACGAGGTCCTGGTTGGAGCCTGACTCTACTCAACAGGTCCCTTGCAGCCAACTCACACCAGTACTTGGTGCCCTGAGCCTTGTACGGATGGTTTCTCCACCCCAAATGGAGATGCGTCCTGCCACAGAGGTTCTGGGTCACTGCTGCCTCCAGCCAGGTTTGGGGAGGTGAGAAATCTGATTCCCTCTTTGCAGCATCCTGTGACTCCTGTCTCTGTGGTGAGCAGAACTGGAGCTGATGTTTTGTTCTGTAATGCACCAGCCCCAGGCTTGAGCAGGGACCAGGGGATGGGTATGGGTTAGAATGCACATGGGAGGGTTAAAGCTCATACATTTAAGTAGATAATATATTAAAATGGAGAACAAAAGCAGAGAGGAAGGGATGGAAAAGATCAGAGAGCAGAACATAGGTTTGGACCAGACTGCTGCACTGCTAAGTGAAAATTCAGGAAGCCCATGGATACCCCCATGCCTGCAATCATGAGTGTGTGTGCTGGATGGTGTGTGTGCTCATCCCCCAGGATTTAACTCCTGATTTCTGAGCCTCAGAGGTACTTGCTCACTTTGTGTTCTCTCTGCAGCCAAAAGCAACTTGCATATTTGCCTGGTGACAGCATTCAACCCGCTGTCTCCAGAGAGCAAAGGCACAGCCAGAGGGATGAGGGATTGTTTTCATCATCGTTCTGACTCACACAAGGACACTGGATGATAAGGGAGGGATTGGAAAGTCAGGAGGAAAGTCAGACAGTGTTGCTACAGTGAGATGTCCCCTGTGATCTGGGATGGAAGTGGGATATCACCCAGTGACTGGGCTCTTGTAGGAGATACAGGACAGGGCAGACAGAGCAGGGACTGCTGACTGGGCTGGAGGCAGCAGCAAGTTGGGGGCAATGTCTCACCATCTCAGACTGGGGATGTGCATTGGCCAAACTGGAGAACCAGGCTGGGACCTGGTGCCACTGCTTTGGTTCTCATAGAGCTCTGTAGCAATGGTTCTTGCTGATCAAGAAGAAGAGAAGAGGTTTAAGACAACCCATGCAGGACCCAGTCTAGACTAAAGTTTTTTTTATAATACTGGTCTTATCATAATGGCTCTTCCATTTTCATTCCCTCCTCTTGACCTTAACACATTGAGACCACTGGTCCTGCTGGCATGAAACCATGTTTTCCAACTACTCTGCAGCCAAGATGATAATCTGTGGAGCCACTTCCTGGGCAATTTTTTGGATGGATAATATCTGTGGTTTCCCTTGTGTTTGCACAAGTATTTATATTTGCAAACACATGGAGAAACTCTCAGCCCCTGGTATTGCAGAGGAGCTTCCTTACTTCCAAGGGCTGATGTCTCAAGGAGTTTTCCTCCCCCTGAACCTCCAGCCCTGGTGAGATCATTAATCTCCCTGCCTGTGACAGGCTCCTTCACACTCACCGTGCCAAATCCCTCGCCTTGCTGGAGGGATCTTGCTGACAACCCTTGGGGTTTGTAACCACCCAGGTGCTCTGGCACCGAGGGGCTCTGCTGCTCTTGTCACTTCTCAGGGCTCTCAGGGGAGGAGGCACAAGCCACATCACCCAGGGGGCTGCCTTCCCTGATGTGTTTTTTGTCAAGTGGAGCCTTGTGGCATTGCCTGAGCACAGCTGGAGCAGCAGTGGGGGATAATCTGATCCAGAAGTGGCTGTCTCCAGCCTGCAGGATCCATCCTGAAGGGATGTCGTGGGGATGCTTCTCACCCTCATTCCTGCTGTTGCTGGTGTGAGGGGGATTCCTTAAGGTTAAAGTGCAAGATGGGGTTTTTGCAGAAACCTCATGGTCCAATGTTGGACAAATGAGTCACCAAGAGAAGGGTTTGCCATGATGCTCCAGGCTGGACTGAGCCAGCCCTGGGGACAGAGAGTCTTTGTGCTTCTCACATCTGATGGTGGATTTTAACACTGGATTGGCAGGTGCTGCTCCAGCCCAGGAGGGTGTAAAGTTTGGCTGCCTGAAGTGCTGCAAACGTGTGCCCGGAGCGTGCCCAGGAGCCTCCCCGTGGTGCGGGATGTGCCAGGTCAGCATCCCGTGGCTTCACAGGGGCAGCTCCCAGTCACCTCCCCACCCAGTGGAGATCTTTCTCCTTTTAAGGTGGCTCTTGATCCCATCTAACTTTGCTGAAGGAAAACTGATATACCCTGAGGAGTCACAGGCAGGATCAAAGACCAGCAAGATCTTTATTCTGGAAAGTTTGGCTGGATTAGGCTCAGCTTTTATAAATACGCAGATCAAGTACATGACCTGCATTTCATTTCAAGGATATTTTATTAACTTTATTTTTTTGACTTGTCATGGCCTTAAGTGTGGCTTGGCTGAACAGCTTCAGTCTGAAGCCTTGGCCTTGGTGTGAGCTTGTGCTGTTAAGTAATTTGCAATGTGTTTCTTTAATTACAAACCCTTTTACTTTTCCACATCATCGCAGCCTGCGTGGCAGATACAGATTTTTAGAAACCACGTGCCTTGGCCATGAGGGATTTGTAGAGGCTGTGGCTCAGCTGGGAGTGCAGGCATGGGCCACACAGGTGTCAGGACATCTGCAGGCAGAGGACCAGCCACACACTGGGAACACCAAAGGGAAAAGTGGGGTGTAGAGCTCTCAGCAAGAGGATGGAAGCTCAGGACTGCTGAAAAATCACATCCAAGGAGTCCCAAGTGATGCAGGCAGAGTTGACAGCTGCAGATGGAAACCTCCTTGGTCTTTATCTCTCCTCAACAGAGTTTCTGCTCTGCAATGAGGGCTGTGAAGGTTTTGGAACCTGCAGAGCCGTGTGGAGGCTCAGACACCTTTGTAGGGTGGTGTCTGGGCAGGAAACGCCCAGGCAAGGAGGAAAAACAAATTAAATAAAAGCTCTTGCTGTTTTCCTAATTGCTGCTGTTTCAAGTGAAAACACAAACAAAAAAAACCTCAGAGGAGTTCCTGGTGGGACAGGAGCTCAGTTTGCTGTGCTGTAGCCCTGGCTGGTTCCAGTAATGCTGCTCTTGGTGCTGCTGCTGCCTTTGGGGGAACAGGAGCAGATGGGGCTGCTGGCTGCTAAGGGAGAGGCAAGTGCTGAAACAAAAGGTTGTTCTGGCAGCTCAAAGGGCTGCAGAGTCCGTGGAGTTCTGACAGCGCAGAAATCAGCCACAGAGGGAAGGAGAAGTTAATTAGATGAGATAAATCATGCTACAGGGTGTGCTGGTATCAGGGAATGCTGCAGTGGGTGAGGAGCAACCGTGTGGTGGGCAGCACACAGGGCAGCACCAGGGGCAACAGGACAGGAAGGGCATCCTTGTCTGGACAAGCTGTCTCAGAATTGGGACTGAGGGTGATCTGACTCAGTGGACACGTTTGGCAGAACCAGGGAAAGGATCTGGGCTTCAGGCACTGAAGGGTTAGCCTTGGGGTAAGAAGAAATTGTTGGGGTGCAGGAGCTGTTTGCTGTCTCACAGGTCCAGACATGTCCTCCTGCTGCACTTCTTGCTTTGAATCCATATCCCTGCACCAACACCCAGTGAGGTGATGTGTGTCAGGGTGGTGGCACACACATGGCATGGAGGGCTGGAGACCCTCTGCTCTGGAAACAGGCTAAGAGAGTTAGGGGTGCTCAGTCTGGGGAAGAGAAGGCTCTGGGGAGACCTTGGAGCACCTTCCAGTGCCTAAAAGGGCTCCAAGAGAGCTGGAGAGGGACTTTGGATAAGGGCATGGAGTGATGGGACAGGAGGGAATGGCTGCCCTGACAGAAGGCAGGGTTAGATTTGACATTAGAAATATCACCTGTGAGGGTGGGCAGGCCCTGGCACAGGCTGCCCAGAGAAGCTGTGGCTGCCCCATCCCTGGGAGTGTCCAAGGCCAGGTTGGACAGGGCTTGGAGCAACCTGGGCTGGTGGAAGGTGTCCCTGCCATGGCAGGGGATTGGAATGAGATTATGTTTAATGTCCCTTCCAACCCAAACCAGCTGAGATTCTGTGACATGCAGGCAGTGTGAGGGCTGAGCCTGAGGGCTGGTTCCTCCATGGGCACTGGGCACTCTGCTTTGCTGTCCTGGTCTGGTCCCAGGGAGCAGGCTGGATGCACAGCAGGAGCTGCCGGCTTCTTAATCCCACTCTGGCTCTGCTCGGCCAAACCACACGTGCTCTGAAGCTGCACAGTTCAGATCTGAATAAATAAAAAGCCTTTCCAATTTCCACTCCACCAACCCTTTCCCTCACTCCCAGCTCTGAAAGAAAAAGGACAGTTCAGGAGTTTCACACAGCATCCAGTTTCAGGGAAATGTTTTCTGTAAAGCTAATTGAAAATGTTCCTCCACACTCTTCCCACTGACATGAGGCTGTCAGGGAGGTCAGGGCTGTGGTCTTGTTCCTGCACATCCCTGGGCTGGCACTCGGTGGCCACAGTCCGGCACACGGTCCTGAGGAAGGTACTGAGTGGTTACAGCAGGAGTTGGGAGGTTTTATCAGCTCCTCATAAGCTCTTGGATCTTTATGGCAACTACTCAGCCCCAGAGAACAGCCATTCCAGTGAATTTATGGTGCAAATGTTGGTCCCAGACTTTTCAGAGGCGAGTGTGAAATGGCTCAAATCATTGGGATTTGCACAACATGAGCTGATTGGGATGTGTAGCTCCCTGTGAAAATGTTTTTGGCAAAGCCTGTCTCCCTCATCTCTCTGATCTTTGGGAGCTGTCCCTGGGGATCTGCACTGGATGTGGTGCAGAAGGCAGTGGCTGATGTCTGCACATACCCCATAAATCCTGGCCTATTTGAATGGGCTGGGTCTGTCCTTGGCACAGTCTGGCCTGTTTGGATGGGCTGGGTCTGTCCATGGCACACCCTGGCCTGTTTGAATGGGCTGGGTCTGTCCATGGCACACCCTGGTCTGTTTGGATGGGCTGGGTCTGTCCATGGCACACCCTGGTCTGTTTGGATGGGCTGGGTCTGTCCATGGCACACCCTGGCTTGTTTGGATGGGCTGGGTCTACACCCTGGTCTGTTTGGATGGGCTGGGTCTGTCCATGGCACACCTTGGCTTGTTTGGATGGGCTGGGTCTGTCCATGGCACACCCTGGTCTGTTTGGATGGGCTGGGTCTGTCCATGGCACACCCTGGTCTGTTTGAATGGGCTGGGTCTGTCCATGGCACACCCTGGTCTGTTTGGATGGGCTGGGTCTGTCCATGGCACACCTTGGCCTGTTTGGATGGGTTGGATCTGTCCATGGCACACCCTGCCTGGGTGCAGCCCCATCAGCTGCTCTCTTGCTGCTGGATTTGGGCACATGGATCTGTGGCAGCAGCGAGGCTCCGTGCAAAGGCTCAGGTTTAGGAGTTGGGCATTGACTTTTGGTGAATTACCTTCATATTCTTAGTTTTCTGCTCATTCACGAGTGTCACAACAAGAGAGCCTGGAAAGACGCCCAAACACACCAGAAAGGAATCTAATTTCTTTTCGAGGGAGTTGCTGCAGAAAAACATTTGAGTTATTTGCTAAGCTCTAATAATGATACTTTGCATTTGCATTGCAGCTTCCACCTAAGGGCATCTTGGCACAGCCGGTAATTAAACCTCCGAGTCCTTGTGAGGGAGACAAAGGCCTTTTCTAACATTTGACAGACAGCTAAACTTTGGGCCAGGGTCAGATTAAGTGGCTTGCTCGGAGATGTACATTGAGTGTGCAGCAAATCCAAACTCAAACAAGAGCCTTGCTCAGCCCAAAGAGACATTTGGGATTCTGGTCCCTCCGCTCTGCTCCACTTGGCTTTTGTAAGCCTCTGTGGTTTGATGGCAGCTCAGAGACATCCCTTCTCAGGATTAAATGCAGGAAGGTCTTTTGTTGGATTTAGGCAACAAGGCGAGCTAATTGCAAATTCAATTTTGGTTTAGAAATTGCAGCTCAGTCTCCATCACCTTAGCAGCCACAGAGTTATCTCTCAGGACTTTGCACCAGTGCTAGATTCATTTCAGGTCTGTTTTCTTTAGAGCTTTATGGTCAGTAATTAATGGTATAATTACACATCGACATAATGACGGCTCCTGACACGGCAAAGCTCAGGGGCAGGGCACTGAGTGTCGCTCATTGTTCGCTCCTGTTTCTTTATTTTGGAGGGTGAAAGGAGGCAGCTCCGGGGTTTGCTCAGAGCTGGGGGCACAGCTCTGGTGGGGGAAGCTGTTGGCACCAGCACCCCACACAAACCCACATGTCCCTTTGCCCTGCTGGGAAGTCTCTTGTCATTTCTTATTCCCCATCCTGCTCACCGGCCGTGTTCATCCTCTGGGAAAATCCTGAAGGTGATTCCAACAAGGGAGTCCAGCACAGTTGGTCAAGCATCATGGGGCACAGCTGAACCTGGCAATGCGGAGGGAGTTTGCTCTGTGTCTCTGGGCTCTTCTTGGGGTTTCTACATTTTCCTTCCACACACTGTCTTGGTTGAACATGGACACACCTGGATGGAGGGGGTTGAGGGCACTCAGAGGGGTTACAGCTGCCAGGTAGAGCCAAGCAAGGGCACAAGATGGGCTCTTGGGGCTCTCCTTCCCATCAGGAGCTGCAATTGGTGGCAATTTCACTGGGTAGAGATGCTGCAGGCCAGACGAAGTGCTGGACCTGCTCCTTGGTCCCCTTCAACCTCCCCAGCAGGCAGGGGGGACATCCATGGTGAGGACAGGTCTCCTCACTCTGGACTGTCAGGGAGAGGCAGACCCCAGGGACATCTGGTGGAGTTATTTTAGGGTTTATCTCCTACACTTGCTGCCCTAGGGATGGCACTTAAGCTCTGGAATGTTTCCCCCACTTCCAAGTCACACAGCCCTTGTCTGAGCCCCATCTCTGTCCTGCCCCAAGCATGGGCAGCCACTGGTGCCACCTGAGCCCTGACAGCCATCAGGACACACCAGGCTGGAGGGACATCGTTGCCAGTGGCTCAGACCTTGGCTGCTCTTCCATCCCCATCTACTGGCCAGCCTGGAAAAGAGCTTCCTGGGGAGATCTGTGGTTGCAGTTTGTGAATGGACACGTTGGGCACTGCCAAGTGCAACCGACCCCGCGATCCTTGTGCCATCCCTGCCTGGACCTGGGCAGGATGGTGGGACCCAGGGTGGATCTGGCCATGAGGAAAAAGCAGTTCTCTCTGATTCTGAGCAGGGACCTGCAAGTACACACGCAGGGCAGTCACCTTGTGCTCAGCTCTGGTCAATGCTGGGGCTGTAACTCTCTCTGGGGGTTTGTTGTCCTCCTTCCCGTGGTGGGTTTTAGAGGGGAAAGTAATGCTGGAAGGCCAATAGTGGGACAACATCTCCACTGTCCCAGCCCACTGTGAATTCTGCACATCCTTGGGTGAGTTTTCTGCTTTCTCAGTGTATTTTTTCAAAAAAACAGGAGCAGCAAAACCTTCCTGCCTCACTGAGGGGCTGCTGGGCACATGTGAGTGGAGCTGGTTGACTCTTGTTTTCTCACCCCTTAGTGAAGGGAGCAGAAAACCTCAGTGAGCTGAGCCAGTGGCTGGATGGAGGGCAAGGGCAGGCAGGTCCTGATGGATTTTCTGCACTGGTTTTATGATGCTCCTGATCTCATGGTTTGTCCTGGCTGTAATCCAAGCCAGGGCAACAATGTGGTGAGGGTGCTTTGCTAGTGGAGCTTGTTCCCAGAGGTGGGAATGGCACAGGGGTGCTGTGGGCACTGGATGTGCTGCAATGCCATGGTGGATGGTCTCTGCTTTGCAGGCAGGGGGCAGAGGGGTTGAATCAGGGGGATGAAAGAGGGGCAGCACCTGCACTGGTGCTCCCTGAGGAGAAACCAGCTTGGAGATGCCCCTGGGAACTGCCACCCTCAGGTTCTGCAGGTTCCTGACTTCAGTGGCTGAACTCCAGCTTCCCTTGGAGGACCTGGAGCCCCAGAGCACAGTGCTGACCTCTGGTTTTAAATGTCTTTTTTCAGTTTGGTTGATTTTTCCATCTCAGCACTTAAGGAGAGAAAACTTCGAGGGGGAGAAACCCAGGGCAGACAGGAGGCCTGGCCCCTGCCCAAAGCAATAAAGCACCAGAACAGGGAAAAAAAAGGGGGAGAAAAAAAAAAGGAAAAAAAAGGGAGACAATAAGGGCTCAGAAAGCCAAGCCCAGCCCAGCCTAGCCTAGTAGGAAGGTTTATTCTGCCTTCTAGGCAGCTTTAAAGTCACATTGTCTGGTTATCTTGAAGCAGGAACAAATTAGCCAGTGATTAAAGGGAGGGGTGTAATTACCAGCTATCAGAGCTGGGTGCTGTCAGCCCTCTCCCCTCCTGCCCAGTCAGGTGCTCACTTTTCAGTGCTGGTGGCAAAAGTCTGAATTCTCCCCAAGGAGCTCATGTCTCTGGGCATGAATGCCAGGAGGAGGTTGTGTCAGGAGACCATTTCTCTAGTTGCCCACTGAAAGGGTGGCAGTGGTGCCCTGCACGGTGTCACAGGGTGGGACTGCTGGCACAGGGACATGGGGACAAGGGACAAGAGGCTGGAGACTCTTTAATTCCCCAGAATATCATCAATGAGGAGAAGGTGTGTGCTCAGGGTGAAGGGATTTTATCTCCTGCTTGCTCTCAATGACATTGTAATTTTTACTGTGCATTTTTTTTTAATAAAATAGGAAAGAAAATGGTATTGATGCCCCCAAACCCTCTTGTGCTGAAGCATAACATTCAGAAACCCCTTTACAGTTCTTTTATTAATTTCTGCTTTAGAGCAGATGCTCAGCCTGTGTCTGGGATGGTAGGAGAAGTTGTGGATAGGACAGGAACAGGTTTCTCTGTGTCCTGGGGAGTTGGATGTGCCTGTCTGGCAGCCTTGGCCACTGGGATTGGGATCCACTGGCACTTCTGAGCTCAGCTCAGCCCTTTCACATGAAGTTTTCCTTTCAGATGCACTGCCAGTGAAATTTCTGCCTTTTGCAGACACAGATCTGAAAGAAAGAGAAAGCCTGGCAGCTCTGAGGGAAGAAAATCAATAGGTTGCCCCAGCTAGTGCCAAACAGCAGATGCCCTGAATAACCTTGAGATCCAAATGCCACCAGCTGCATTTGCAGCGAGGTGGGTTTATCCCCACACTGATGAACGGGAAGGGAGAGCTGTGGTGAGAGGAGCCATCCCAAAGCAGTCACAGCCATCCCCGTGCTCTGAGCCTGAGCCACAGCCCAGGCTGGTTTGTTCAGAGGCTCATCTCTGCTGCCAGGGCCTGCTCAGCCTCAGCAAACCCCAGTGACTGCACAGCTAAAGCACAACCCCTCTGATCTCAGATCCAAGTTCAGCTTTTCATGTTCCAGAATAAAAAGGAAAGTCCTCCAAAAGGCACCGCCAAGGCAGTGGTGGTGCAGGAGCAGGGGATGGGTTATGGGATTACAGATCCTGGCTGCAAAGTCTGCATGGATTATCCTGAAAGGATGATTTGCAGTTGCAGATGGGTTACTAAGCATCTGCTTCCTATATCTACTCTTACCAGAAAAAGTGATCAGATTAAGTGGTACAATTTACTCTCTAACAGCTAAAAGCACAGTAGCTACTAAAACTTGGCTGTAATAATGCCAAGGTCATGGGTTCAATCCCCTGTGTGGGCCATTGACTTAAGAGTTGGACTCGATGATCCTTGTGGGTCCCTTCCAACTCAGAATAGTCTGTGATACTAAAGCTCAGGTGGGCAGTTGAGCTTGGGTTTTAGTCCCCTAGGTGTTAATGATGGCATCACACACCCTTCCTGAGCCTGGGAATACACTGACCCACCCATCACATCCCATGATAAGTGGAACATAAACTCAGCAGTCAAAGGAGGAACGTGCTGCAGCTCCCTCTGCTTAGGGGAAGATTAAGAACACTCTGAAATTCGGTGTTTGCTTGAGTGCTTTGCTGAGGTCAGGTGGATCTGAAGCTTGGATTCTGACTCCTAGTGCACCACACAGGGTTTTGTCTTACCTTGAATGCTGGGAAGAAGGTGTTTGTGCTGTAGTGGTGGTCACTGCCATAATGCACACATGGGACACATGTGCCCCTCTCAGGTGGGCACAGCACAGGTTGAGGATCCGGCTGTCCTGGGCAGCTGATATGCACAGACCCCAGAGCTGCCAGGCTGAGAAGGTGCTGGCAGACTGGGAGCACTGGACCGCTGTGGAGACCATCACTAAGTGTAGACTCTCTGGATCCAAATACTTCAGTGCAACAATTTACATTGTGTGGGAAGTTTGTCTACTGTTCCTCTTGCCATCTGCTGGCAATTTAAAATCTGGCCACTAGTTTTATTCCAAGGAAACAAAAATGTCCCTTTGTAGCACCAGTGGGAGACTGAGTGATGCTGAATCCTCAAAACTCCCTTATCACCCAAACCCCAAAACCAGGGGTTGAGGACAGCTCTGGGCAGTGTTTATATTTGCTGTGCAATTTTGTGTGTATGCAAAAAAAGAGCTCAAATTCCAAAGCCCTCAATTTCCAGGCCCATCTGGAAGGCATTTTTTCCTCTGACAAGTTTAGCAAGAATTTACCAGAAACCAGTAAGGTCTGCTCCGGGAAGCAGTGCTGGAGCTCTCAGGGTTGTCTTTGCAGGTTTGAATTAGGAGTGGAAATCCTGCCTTTGCCCCAGCAAAAAGGGATATGGGAGAAGGGGGTGAAGGCAGGCAAGGAATGAAGTGGTGCTTTGCTTGTCTGAACAGGACAGGTTGTTTTTGGCCATGTGAGCTGTCCCACCACCAGCCACAGGCTCACCTACTCAGGCAGGTTGGTGGCACAGGTCAGGGTCTGAGGATCAGGTCAGGATCTGAGGACCTGAGGGAAGGTGCAGGATGATCTCCCAGGGACAACACTTCCCTTGTGCATGGGCCCAGCAGCTCAGCAATCACCTCAGACTGCAAGAAGAAATGTCTCATGTGCTTTGTGCTGGACATGGGGAGTGAGAACTTTGTGGAGTTCAGTGATGGTGCTGGCCTCCAGCTCTGCTTCCTCCAAGCTCTCTGGTCTTTCCAATGAGGTCTGACAGCTCACTGTGTTCCTCTTTCTGCCTTCCCATCCCAGCTTTTGATAGCCTTCCAGGATGCAACTTGCTCCTGCTGCTGGAAAACCTTTTTCCTGACAGAGCTTTCCATTTTTCTGCTCCTTTGAGGGTTGGTTATCATATTCTGTTGCTGTTCATCATGCAAACACTGCATCAGCTACAGCCTGCTTTTCTTCAAGGGCACTTTCTTCCATTTCCAAGATCATGCTGCTCTCAACAGGTGATCAAACAGCCCCATTCCTCCATGTCCACATTCAGAGCACCTACCTGGCATCAACATCAAGAGCAGAAAGCCTTGCTCTGCTATCACAACCTGCGGGTTTTTACAAGCTCCCTCAGAGTGGCCTGAAGCAGGTGCTGAAGGCTTAATGAAGGGTGTCATGTAATACAACTTCCAAGTGTGTTCACCACTATTTAGGTGCTGGGAGAAGTCAGCTTAATTAGAACCGTCTGTAGAGACCTGTCATGTGGGACTTGGATGGCAGAGAAAGTGGTGACTGCTGCCTTGCTCCCAGAAAACTTGGCTGCAGCAGTGCTGGGCTGTGGCTGCATTTTTCCAAACCATATATATATATAATATGTATGTGTGTATATGGCAGTTATGGAAGTGCCTGGATTAGTCTGTGGAAAGAGAAAGTGACCCTCCAGAGGCCTTAGGAAGGTGCTTCCGTCTGCTGAGTGAGGAGACCTTCAGAGTTGCAGCAAGAGAGACTGGACCATGGGGGACTACTTGGATAACCCCCTGTCCCCCTCCTGTTATTCACCTCGCTGGGACCAGGGATGGACCAGTGCTAAGAGCTTTTAGAAATGCCTTTCCTCTGGCCAGGACTGTGCCCATGTCCCTGCACACCCTCATGACAGCAGCTCCAAGTGTGTCAGATCCATCTGCCTGCCTGATATCCCTGGAGAATGGGGAGCCCTGCAAACCAACCCCAGGATGAGGGAGTGTTGGTGTGTGCTCCAGCAGTGGTGGGGAATCACCACGGAGAGGCTGTGGTGAATCCCAGGGCACAGGCTGGTTATCTCTCCCTCGATCTCTCCTAAAAGCACACTGAGAGTGTCTGCCAACTCTGTAACACAGCCTATCTTTCCAATTATCCCTGATCCCCAGCGATAGGAGACATTTAATCTGTGTCTCCTGACTTCTTGTCAGATTAATTACCATCAGCATATGTGTTTTCTGCTGTTTTCAGGAGAATCTGGTCATGGGAAAGTGAAAAAACAGCTCTGCTTCTTTCAGCAGGGCTGGAAGGAGGAGGGAGGGCACCGAGGGGCTCGTGGCACTGCCATGGGGTGTCCATGTGCATTGTGGACAGGCTGGCCTGGTTGGACTCGAGCATTTTAGAGGTCTCTTCCAACCTTAATGATTCCGTGATCCTATGGTTTTGCAGGCCATGTCAGCAGGAGCAGGTCTTGCTTGGAAACATATCCTGCCCTGCAGGGCTCCCTCCCTGCCCGTGTGAGCTGCCAGAGCAGCGATGCAAAGGTGCAAACCCTCCCGCTCAGTGGGGTGAGCCCTTCCACAGCCCCTGCCTCGACCAGGAGGGACAGGAGTGCGTGGGAAGAGACGGGAAAGGGAACAGGAAAAAGTGTTTGGGCTCTTGGGGAATGGCATGAGGCTCTTCCCCCTCGAATCCGTGGGCAGCTCTAATTTTGGCAGCTGACCCGGGGATTGCGGGGGCTGCTTTCGTGTGCGTGTGACCCCTGCTGGTTTCTCAGGCTGCAGCCCCTCTGTATGCGAGCCCAGGCGTGGAAACCTAATCCCGTGCGGGGGCGAGAGCCCAGCCCTGAGCGCTTTTGGGACGGCGCCTGCCCAGCTCTCCGCTCTGTAAATCCGACGGGCTGCTCGGCAGCCTCTCCCCTCCACACTGGGGCCAGGTGGGGGATGCTGTGCGAGGGCTGCCCCACACATGGTACCCATCAGGGATTGGGGGTGTGCAGAGGAGCAGGGAAAGCAGCGAGATGCTGAGCCTGTGAAGAGCAGGCTCCTTCTTTTCCCAGCAGTCCTGATCAGGAACCTGATGTGTTCCAAGTAGAGACTCTTTTCCATGGCTGTCACTGGTCTGAGGTCCCTCCTGCCCTGTTGAGTGGCACTCTCTCTTCTGTGTGTTATGGGGGTGGTGTGATGCCATGGTGGGGTTCACCACCTCCTCCTCCCTGCCTNGCCCCCCGTGCCCCCTTGTCCTATTGCTGAGTGCCTGGGAGAAGAGACCAACCCCCACCTGGCCACAACTTCCCTTCAGGCAGTTCCAGACAGTGCTGAGGTCACCTCTCAGCCTCCTCTTCTCCAGCACAAACACCCCCAGCTCCCTCAGCCTCTCCCCACAGCACTTGTGCTCCAGTGCCTTCTCCAGCCTTGTTGCTCGTCTCTGGACCTGCTGGATGTGGTGCCTCCAGCAGGCAGCACAACTTGGCAAAGGAAACCCCTCTGTGGACACATCCCTATGAGCTCCGGGAGGTCCCACACTGTGTGTAGCATCGACCTGCTGCTTGTTCCTGCATGGCTGCTGGCAGCTCTGGGGGGATGTGTTGGGGAGAATAGACTGCAGCTCCCAAAACACAAACCTAAATTCACTCTTTTCTTAAGGTGGTGTCCCCCTTGAATAAATCCCTGAGGATTCTCCTGGGAGCAGCTCTGCATGGAGCGCGGGAAACGCCTGGTGGGAAGCGTGGGGTAACTGCTCCTGAGTTCAGCACTGTGGCTGAAACCACTTTGTTCTTCTTTTCCAAAAAACAGATAAAATCTGAGACATTTTCCCAGAAAACTCTGTATCCCTTCCCTCTCTCCCTGAGAGAGGCTGCAGAGCAGAAATACATTTGAAGCCCCTTGGGCTTTTCCCATGGAGCACTTGGTTTGTTAAAATATTTGACATCAGGGTTCTTTATTACCTGCAATAAAAAGCCTCTGCTAATCTTTAACATGCAGCGTGTCAGAGAAAAAGGATGGCATTAAAAACCTGTTTATGGGAGTGTTACTAAAACTTGTAAAATGGAGTAAAAGTGAATGATGACTGAAAAAAAACCCTTCTCTTTGTGACAGCAGAGGCTCTGCCCAGCCAGGCAGTGCCCAGGAAAACTGCAGAGTTTGGTCCGGACCCAAACCCAAAGCTCAGTGCAAGGATGAACCAGCACCTTGCTCCCCTCCCCACTTTTCATTTCCAGATGTTCCCAAGCCTTCTGCCTTTCCCCCTCCAATCTTAATTCAAAACTTCTTCAGCAAACCAGCCTGGACACAGAATCACAGACTACTCTGAGTTGGAAGGGACCCGCAAGGATCATCGAGTCCAACTCTTCAGTCAATGGCCCGCACAGGGGATTGAACCCATGAGCTTGGCATTGTTACAGCCAAGTTCTAACCAACTGAGCTAATCATATCTGCATTGCAGAGCCCCAGCACTGCCCTGTCCCTGTGGAACTTGGCTTCAGTGTTTTACAACAGCTTTCCCTCTGTTATGTGTTCTGGAAAGTGTTTGAATGCTACTCAGCTGGGCTTTCCTGCAGTATTTAGGTTTTTATAAGGCTGCCTTTCAATGCAATACCTTAATGCCTTGTGGGTTTTGATATTTTCATCTGTTGTCTCCACTACATGAAGGTGGAACAAAGCCAAGGGGATGTGTTCCAGGGAGAGATGGCAGCACCATACCTGCTGCTTCAATAACCTCACAAAAACATTTCAGCCCTTTAGGAGCACAATTTCATCTCAGTTTCTGTTCAAGATGAGGCCTGGGAGTGTCTGAGCTGTAATTGCATGGACATGCCTGTTCCCAGAGCTCAGCTATTGGATTTCAGACAACGGAGAGGAACAGCATCAGGTGTCAATTTTTTTCCCCTACTGCTTCTACTCCACAGACTATTTTTAATATCATTTTTATTGCACTGAAGATAAACAGCCAGTGGATGAGTTCCCGTGGGAATCAGGGCCCATCCACTGCTTGTGACAGTTTAGCTGAGAGGAAAGTCCAGTCGCTTGAGAGTCTGCAGTGCTTTTGTGCTGAGATTTCCCCTTTTTTATGATTTCATTATATTTACCCAAACTGGTTCACATCAAGCTGTGGAGCCCCTGCTGCATCACCCCATGGTGGGAGGAGGGAGTGGAAAGAGCTGTTTCAACCACTTTAACACCCCAACTGCTGCTGACAATGACTCTGAGCAGGGCTGGGGTAGTGGAAGGGGCTTCTGGACCCTCTCCTGAGTACTTCTGTATGATCTTAGGGTGGAATCAAAATGTTCTGGCTGTCCCCACTACTTTGATCGGCAAGAGGATGTTTGGCTTGGTCCAAACCATTGTATGTGTGGTAGCATTGCCTTGGTTTAGTCTTGGGAGAGGTACCAAGGCTCTGTGTCCCACCAGCCCTGGAGAAATCTCTCCAGTGTGTGGGTTGGTTTGGCTCATCCCCATCTGGGAGAGAAATACCAGCTATTTCAGGTGCTTGCACAGGACAGGGGTGTTGGTCTGCCTTAGGAGTCTGGCCATGACTGGGGCACAATTACAGCAGATGGACTGGCCTGTGGACATGCTGGCCTGTGTCCCTGTGTGGGGAATGCCAGAGGTTCCAGGTGGTTAAACTCTCTGGAAGTGGTTTTTGAAGGACAAATACTGTTGAGTGCTGGGACTGTGTGTACTCAGACAGGGAGGCTGAGCAGGAGGTCAACAATAGGATGTCTGTGACCCACAGGAAATCTCCATCCAGTTGTGATGGTGATGGATTTGGTGACAGAGCCAGCAAACAGCAGTGTAAGGAGTGGGAGGGAGGTGTGACAAAGAGTTGGCAGATGCAAAAAGCATCAGAGAGCTGGAGCATCTTCTGCAACAGCAGTCAGGAAAGTGTCTGAAGGTGGGACTGGTGCCATCTGAGGAGATGGTTGATGGCAGATAGAGCCAGAAAGAACCTTTGCATGTGCCTTCTTCATGCTGCATCTGCCCCTTGGAGTCAGAGCATTAGATCTGGAACAATTTCTTGCTTTTATGCTGGAAACTGAGACCTCAGAGCAAGTACCCTGCCAGATGAGGCCTGGAGAGACAAGTTCTTTTCTGTGGTTGCATTTTTGAGAAGCTAAAAGTCAGAGTGAGGTTCTTCAAAGGCAGCAGTGCCGGCCCTGCTGTGCAGATGGGCTGCCTCCTGCTCATCTCCCTCTCTGAGCACACACCAGGCTGGAGCTGCTCAGATCTGAGCTGCTTTGTGTAAATCATCTGCTGAGCAGCTGTAGGAATTCAGGAGGTGAAGGGTTAGAAGTGTGGCTGGGATCTCTGTGAGAGTGTTAATACATTTAGTGCACGCTGTGGAGGCTGGGCCTTTGGTTTGGGGAGCCCCAGCAGGGTGCTGGGGGGTGTTCCCCATCCCCTGTGTCCCTGGTGGGGGTGGCACAGCTCCTGATCTCCAAAGGATCGGTGGTTCATCACTGGAGTACATTTTAGTGGGGTAGCATCACTGGAGCCATGGTGTTGGCCAGGACCAACACCGTGTGACTCCCCGCTCAGACTTGTGTCCTCTGTGCCTGCTTCCAAGTTCTGAGCTGGTTGGTGGGTGTGCCACCCTTCCACATGACCCAGCCACGATAGGAGGCCAGATCCCCTCCCTGGGTGCTGCCCTGCTCCATCCTGGGTGTACCACCTAATGCCCTGTGGATGAGCAGAGCCATGAACCTGCTTAACAGGAAATGCAACCTCCTTATGTCATGGAAATCTGCTCCCCACCTCTTGGCCCCAGGCTCAGGCTGGGCCAGTGGAGATAAATAGATGGTAACTGCTGACAGTGAGGAAGTCAGGGGGTTAGACATGGGAGGTCCTGGTGTTCTGGAGGGTGACAGACCTCTCAAAGGAGGAATTTCTGAATTTCTGCCTAATTGCTGCATGGCACCTCATGTGCTGGATGGAGCAGAGTGGAGGATCCTGCCTTTGGGCTCCTCCTTGTCCCTTGCCAGAGCCAGAAGCTGATGGTGATGGGACCATGATCCCCTCGTAGGTTCTCAGGTTCCTGTGCTCCCCTTTCTGCCATGGCCCCATCAACACGGTGGTGCTGGAGACCATCCTGGCACTGCAGACACTGAGGCTCCATGCTTCCCAAATATCCCTGTGCTGTGGGGGCTGAGTCACCAGCCCCTGGCTGCAAATCCAGCACAGGGTTTTGTCTCACACCTGCAGCCTCCCAGTGTTTGCTCTCTGCTACTGCTGCAGTTGGGGGATGCTCCAGTGCCCCTCTGGGCTGTTCTGAGTCACAGAGGGAGGCAGATATTTCCCCTTCCATGTCCCAGTTAAACATGGAATTTTCTTCCTGGAGCAGAACAGGGGGTTGGTACCCCCAAACCTGCTCTGGCAGGGATTTATGGCACTGGCAGGAGCCACACCTGAACTGGTGTCCTCCCTTGGGGCCTCCTGGCATCTGCTGATTGGGCCCAGAAGACAAGGGGAGGTGAATCTCCTCTGACACAAAGAACTAGACCGAAACTATGTCAATGCAGAGAGCTGGGGTGGCTTTTCCTGTTTTTCCTGTTGGAGGCTTTGAACTGTGTCCTGCAGGGTCAGTGCATGGGGAGACACCTTGGGCTGGGATGGGGAGGGTCTGAAATCCTAGACCCTGGGAAAGGGGAGGCCAGTTTGCCTGAGAGACAGACAGGAGAGCATGCAGAGCCCATCCATCTCCAGGGCATTGGCCAGGAGGAGGAATCTGGGGGCAAGTAGCAACCTGTGTTTTCCAGAGCTATGGAAGGTGGCTTGGGGGGAAGGAAGAGAGCAAATTTCATGTTGGGGTGTTCTTTGGAAGGTTATGTCTACCCTGTCTGCAATGCCATTTTGTCTGGTTTATCTGCTATGGAAAAGAGGGTGGTCTAGAAGGAAAGGTAGGAATGCCCCAGAGCCTTGGGCATCTCCATGTCCTGGTGTAACTTGAAAGGTATCCCTGAGCTGCAACCCAGCCCTGGGTTTGGGAACCCCACCCAGATGTTTCAGGATGTGCTGTAGATGCTCCCTGCCTAGAACAGGCAGGTGGCCTCAAGTCAAGAGTGTGATGATGGTACAGCTCAGTCTGTCGGGGCAGGTTTTAGGGTGGAGGGCTTTCCCCAGGGTTCAGTGAACCTTCTCCTGGAGCAAGAACCCAGCACAGAGCTCTGAACAGAACTCTCAGTCCTGTCCAAAAGGTGGGTAAAAGCTGTTGGGTGACATCCCAGCTCAGGAGGAGCAGGTACAGCCTTGGGGCGGCTTGTCACATCCATTCAGTTCCCTCTGCTGCACGGGCTGCAGCCTGAGTTTATTGCTACAACTATAAAGATACAAGAGCTGATAGCACAGGACCATTTCTCCTCGTGCAAAAAGGTGTTTTGTACTGTAGTTTTTTGTTCTGCTGGTAGAACAAGGGGCAGGTTGTACCTGAGGCCACCTTGTGTAATCCTTGGCTTCAAAGGTGTCTGCAGGACAAGCAGGGGGGCAGCACTGGGCAGTTAAATCAGGTGTACCCGAGGAGCAGATCCCCCACCACTGAAAATGGGTGTGCAAAACAAATGCTGTTCTGCTGTCTGTGAGTGTCTCAGGGTTTTGCTGACACACACACCAGCCAGCCTGGGGTTGCTGCTTTCCCCACCCAGGACTCAAAGGGAAGCACCACGTCTCCTCTAGGTGGGCTTTCCCTGCCACCCTCTGGCCAGTCTGGTTATTGCTGCAGCAAATGGGTTTATTGGTGTCAGGTTGTGAGTTTTAGCAGCTGAGGAAATCGTTGCCAGGTTTAAACTGGAGCACCAGCTCCTTCTGGTGTTATTTTTATTCTTCTGCTGACATCTAGTGTGTGAAAACCTGTAGTACAGGGCACTGAGTGGGCTGGGACTGTGTCTTGCTGTACTCATGGCCAAACAGGCACCAGCATCTTCCTCCAGTTCCTCTGCGGGAGGCTCAGAGACTCAGGTGACCACCAGCAAGGGGGGGATCCTGCAGGCTGGTGCTGGCTGGTATTTTCATGTAGAGATGCTGAAGATTAATCCTATCCAGAGAAGGAGAATGAATTTGAAGTGGATTTTCATCCAAGCCCCTTGCTTGTTGCACTGTGTTTGATGTGTTAGTGGAAATGAGAAGCTGCTGCATTATCATGGGGATGTGGCCTCTGTTCTGGGTCCACTCTGCGATGTTAGCTCGGAGGATGTTCAGTGGTGTGCATCCCTGCTGCGTGGGGAGAGGGGGAATGGAGAGCAACAGCTCCCTGGGTTTGCCTCTCTTCCACTTATTCTGCTTATTGTCTGGTCTCCAAATGCTATCTCAGATCAGTGATGGTAAAATAAGTAATTTTTAATGTCTGCTGGTGAATAATGTTTATTATTGTCAATTTATCCCCTGGCCTGGTGTTCCTGCCATCTGCCTTGATACACAGCGTGTTGGGAGCTGTGGGGTGCTGAAGGTGCCCTGGGCATGGGAATGAGGGCTCCATCTCCTGATGCTGCACTGAAACCAGAGCTGGAGGAAGCTCCTTGTGGGGCACAGGGGACACTGGCTGACCTCAGCATTGCCCCTGGGAGTGTCTCTCCCTGGTAGTTTCATTGCTTGCATTTCATTGTGTTCCTCCATGGCAGCGATGGGAGCTCAGCTTTGGCCATGCAGGGCTCTTACTGCTTTATCACCCCTCCAGCGTTCAGGGGGCTGGGCTGGGCACCAAAAATGACCCAAGCTCAGGCTGTTGCTGTAGGGTGAGGTAGGGAAGCTTTGCATACCCCAAAGTATCATCGAGGATGGAGATGCCTCACACCAGCCCTGTGTCCTGACTGGTCTTGTGCCTGTGGTACCCTGGGACTGGGGACAGCAATACCCAGCACTCCTGCCCCATGTGAAAGTGCTGGTCCCTCATTCCAGCTGGTAAATCATCTTGGCACTGCTATGGGGTGTGTGGTGGCTTCACTTCTGTCGTGTCACATCACAGGATGGAGCTGAGCAAGTGCTCCTCTGTCCTCCCTACATAAAATGTGCTCTAAGATACAAAGTGTTGTGGGAAATCTTATGCTGAAGTGTTTACACCACTGTTCACATGACTTGTTTTGTACAAAACCTCTCAAATCTTGCCAGAAGTCAAGGTTTATTTCCCCATCCTGAGGGTATTTAATCCTCATCTCATTAACTTTCATTTTAATGTACAATCGCCGAGGAGAAAAATAACCGAACATTTTGTCTTGGGGAACAGATCAGACATAAATTTATCCCGAAGCCATCCCAGATGCTTATCAGCATGTTTTTCTCTCTTCCCTAGCTGCATGAGCTTGCAGAAAAACTGGTTTTGCTTGGCTTTGGCTTTCTGAGAGAAGAAATGATTTCTGGAGAAATTCAGCTGGGTAGCACATCCCTGCCCAGGATGGGTTGATGATCTGAGCATGGGAGAGGAACCAAAAAGCATCACGGTGTGGGATCACTTTGGGATGCCCCAGGCAATGTGAGGACTTGGCTCTAAAAAAAGGAGAGAGATTTTTTCCTCAACTATTTATGCAGAAAAGCATCTTCTGAGTGGGGTGTAATTTGTTCCTGCAGTTGAAACCACCTGCTTCTTACTTTCAACCACAAGCAGCCCAGGTTTCTAAAATCAAAAAGAGGTGCTAAGTGTGATTATTAAGCCAAATCTCACACTTTTGCTCAGACTTTGCTGAGGCTGTTTTGGGCACAGGCTATCCAGAGATGGAGCACATCAGGGTGTTCAAGCAGCCCCATCCATGATCTCTGGGAACAGCTGAAAACTAAATCTGGTAAAATCACTTTTGAGGGTCAAACAGGCTGAGGTGGGAGCCCAGGTCTGCAGAGACCCCTGTGGCCTTTCCCCAGCAGGGATCCCTGTGCCTGGTGTTTTCCACCTGCCTGAGATGCTCTAGAGCAGTTGGCAGGGCTGGACCCTGTATGGGTTCTCTGAGGCTGGGCACTGACTGCTTGGCAGTTTTTCTTCCACTCCTCTCCAGTTTTTTGGTTTGAATCCCTCCCTCCAGGTAAGAGCTTGGATGGGGTCACTGTTTTATACTCCTCTTCCAGCAGTTTTTAAGTCATGAATGGCAGAACTGCATTCCTGCAGGGCACACTGCCTGCGTTCACTCATTACCAAAGGTTTCCTTTCCTGCTGCTGACAGCCACAGTGTGCCATACCCACCTGCCAAACGCCTCTGATGTGCAGCATTGTGGCCTAAAACAGAGGAACCTTTCTGTTTATCTTGTGCTAGGAGTGCTGGGAGCTCAGGAATTGCTCTGGGGTAGATGCTGTTCCCAGCATTTACACTGGGCTGAAGGACAAACTGTCTCTAACCAGGTGGGTCATCGATCCTGATATCTGTTTTTCCTTATTTTTGCAAAGCTGCACCTGAGGGCACGTCCTTGGTTATAAACAGCTCAGTGCTGTCACCAAGTGGAAAAAGCAAATCCCAGAAAATTGCAGGTGAGCCAGGATGGAGCCCATCATCACCCTGAGATCAGCTCAGTTGGTTAAAACTTCGTTGTAATAATGCCAAGGTCATGGGTTCAATCCTCTGTATGGGCCATTGACTTAAGCGTTGGACTCGATGATCCTTGTGGGTCCCTTCCAACTCAGAATAGTCTGGGATTCTGTGATTCACCTTTCTGTGTGATGAGGTCATTGCTTTGGATTTGCAGTGTCACACTGGCTGCTGTGACAGCAACATAACAAGCCAGGAAAGTCCTAAACTTTGTTGATTTGCTGAAACTGGAATTTTTCAGAGGTCCTGATAAAAATTCCCTTAAGAACTCATTTGAAGTCCAGGAGGGACTTTCTTGTCAGACCCAGAGAGAATGGGAAACAGCCAGATAAAAAGGGCATGAACCCACAGTGTGAGCAACAAAGACCAAACTCCCGGCTCATCTCGCTCAAGACAAGATCCATGAACTCCTTGTCTCGGGGAGTCCCCTGGGAGCAGGGTCAGGCAGGGAGCTAACTCTGCTTTATCTTCTGCTGAATAACTTCAGGTCTCATCTTGACAAGGGATGGGGAAACCGTGGTGATTACAAGCTGTTCTCCGAGCTGACAGCTCAGTTTCTTGCCCAGGTTTAGTGACAGGTTGTGATGAGGCGTTGGCAGGTTGTGGGATGATCAAAGGGAGAGGGCAGGGATTCCCCGGACCACGAGGGATGCCGGGTCTCACTCCAACGCCACTTTGGAGCAGAGGGCAAGAAAGAGCAGCAGTTTATGCCTCTCCCCTCTGGCTTTGTCCTGGTCTTGCTTTACAATGATAAACAGCAGCAGTCAACCCATGGTGATTTACTATGTGGAAAGCCTGAGCTTTATCGGTGTCCCTATCCCAGCTCCTTTTAAGTGTCCGGCAGAAATCTCAGGAGCAGCAAGATATAAACTAGCTGAGTTTGTACCCACACAAGGTAACTGTCTGAGCCTCATAAATCCCAGCAGTGTATATATATCAGCCCAGTTTCCTCAGCAAAGACAAAACCACCGGGTTCCAGCAGTGATGGAGAGAGTGGTTTGTGCTGGCTGGGGTCAGTCTTGGAAAGCACTTTGCCCCGCAGTGTCAGCAGAGATGGGGCTCAAACACCAGCCCTGCCGTGCCTTTGGGATGCTGAGCCGGCATCTCTCCTGTTTCCAGGCAGGAGTAATTCCTCCTACCCCCAGCGGAGGAGGCAGCCCTGCATTGAGCCCGGGCGCCTGCGGGCGGCACCAGAGTGTGTGCGAGCCCAGCTGGGCGCGCAGCCCCGCCAGGTGTGCGGCAATGCAGGTGCCACCTGCGCCCCGCACTCTGAGATACCCCTGCGAGCTCTGCCCTCTGTGTTTGCACGGGGGTGTGGGTTGGAGGGTACAGGGGGGCTGGGTAGAGCACCTCGAGCCCCACGTTGTGTCCCGACGTGCTGAGGGGCTGGTGCGGGATGTGCCTTTTGGATGGAACCCCTGCTGCACTGACTGGCACTTTCTCATTCTCTGATTGACAGGAAGCTCAAGAGGAGCCAAGAGTGTGCCCAGGTGGCCAAGAAGGCCAATGGGATCCTGGCCTGGATCAAAACTAGCGTGGCCAGCAGGCCCAGGGCAGTGAGCCTTCCCCTGGACTCTGCCTTGGGGAGGCCACACCTTGAGTGTTGTGTTGAGTTCTGGGCCCCTCAGTTGAGGCAAGAGATTGAGGGGCTGGAGCGGGGCCAGAGAAGAGCAAGGAGGCTGGAGAAGGGAGTGGAGCACAAGTGCTGTGGGGAGAGGCTGAGGGAGCTGGGGGTGTTTGTGCTGGAGAACAGGAGGCTCAGAGGTGACCTCAGCACTGTCTGGAAGTGCCTGAAGGGAAGTTGTGGCCAGGTGGGGGTTGGTCTCTTCTCCCAGGCACTCAGCAATAGGACAAGGGGGCACGGGGGGCTCAAGCTCTGCCAGGGCAAATTGAAGTTGGAGATGAGAAAAAACTTCTTTGCAGAGAGAGTGCTCAGGCATTGGAATGGGCTGCCCAGAGAGGGGGTGGATTCCCCATCCCTGGAGGTTTTTAAACGCAGATTGGCCGTGGCACTGAGTGCCATGATCTAGTAAATGGATTGGAGTTGTCCCAAGGGTTGGACTTGATGATCTTGGAGGTCTTTTCCAACCCAATCCATTCTATGATTCTGTGATTCCATGAGCTGCTCCTGCACAGGCAGGGATTCTTGTCAACAGTGTGAGTCCCACGTACCACAACTCCGGTTAGTGCTAGGGCACCAATAATTTCCCTCTCTTTTTATTCCTGAAGAGATCTGCGGGATCAAAGAGATAGTGTTTGCAAGAGGACCACCCACCCGTCACATCTCTGTCCTCCAGCCAAAGACAGGGAGTGATCTCCTCAAATGAACATCCTGTGGTGGTGGTTTTACTGCTGTCCTGCCTTTCAGGGGTAGGTGGAGGCTGGTAAGAGATTGCTGGAGATGCTGAGTGAAACCCCTCTCACTGGTTTTGAACACACACACGTCCATCAGCAGTGGTGCAACACTCTGCAAAGGTGTCTGTCTCCTGCCACTGATTGCAGAGAGAGCCTCAGGGACTGGCTTGGGCTCAGAAGGACACTTAGGAAACAAAATCGAAATTAAATAAAGGTTTATGGATTAAATTCCTTGGTGTGAGGCTCTTACAAGGAATTCAGTTTAATTTCATTCATTTAAGGAGAACTGAACTGAGTCATGTTGTTTTAATTCTGCTAAAAATGCTACAAAGAAGTTAAATGTGACTTATTCTAATCCACTTGAAAAATCAATTCAGATTAATTTTCTTGAGTGTCTTGCATAGTTTGCCTCTGATTTTCCACATGTTAATTAGTTTTATTGGGAGTGGCTGAAACCTAGCATGACCAGAGCTTCCCTCAGTCACAGAAAACACTCCTGTGGCTGTGGGCAGACTTTAAACACAAAGCTTGTATGTTGGGTATTCAGGATGGAGAATGACCCTGGATAGTTCCTGTGAATTGCACAGGATCCCTGGAGGGCTCAGGTCCAGCCTCTCTGCTCAGAGAAGGGACAACTGGGGCAAACTACTCAGGGCCATGCCCAGCTGGGTTTGAATATCTGCAAGAATGGAGATTCCAAAACCTTTCTGAGCAAACTTTTCCAATATTTGACTACCTTCACAGTAACAAAAGGTTTCTCTTATGTTTCAAACCTCCTATTTTTTATTTTTCTGTTTTCTTAAGCAGGTGATACAGAGCTGGAGACAACAAAAATACCAGCACTGCAGGGGGACTGCTACAACAGAGGGGACTACTCTAAGAGACATGCTCTGGGGACCCAACGTGACCTTTGCAACCCCCTTGCACCCGGGGGCAGGACAGAAACTTGTGAGAAGCCAAGCAAACTGCCTGCACACACATCCCTCTTCAGCAGGATGTGAGCACAAATCAGTGGAGCTGCAGGGACTGCTGAGAAACTAAAAGCTTCCATCCTGCAGAAGTCAGCAGAGCCAGAAAAAAAGGGAAAGAGGCTTTTACGGAGTAGATGAGTCCATCATTGCTTCCTTCTGCAAGTGGGGAAACTGAGGCAGGAGCTGGAGGAACCATTTGCCAGCAGTCACCTGGCAGGGAAATGCATCCTGGGCTCAGGTGCTTGCTCAGCACTGGGCCAAGGGCAGTGTGAGTGCCAAGCCTCTGCCTTTATCCCAAGTACTTCCAGGCTTGGGGATGTGATGGATAAATCCTTATTGTGCTCTTTGTGGAAAACAAGACCAGAAGGGGCAAGGTGGAGGAGAGCGAAAGAAAAGGCACCAAGGCATTGGAATCTGCACATGGTTCTTCTACTGCTCACCCAAGACTTGGCCAAAAGCCAGATTTTAATTTTTGATAGTTTTCCTGGGGACAAAATTACCAATAAAATGCTGAAAAAGGCCAAACCAAAGCCATTGGCTGGTGAAATTCTAAATGTTTAAAGTTTATTCTCAGTAAACCTCTATAAAAATATGTGAAATGGAAAAAAGAATCTGCTTTCTTATGATCCAATAAGTCATAGAATCATTAAGGTTGGAAAAGACCCCCAAGACCATCAAGTCCAAGAGTCAGTCTTCCATAAAATGGTCCAAGCAGTGTCTCAAAGGTGAAACTGGACAGTGGCATCTAGACAGGAGACACTCATTTCCATAGCAAGGGCAGAAACAACCGGGTCCCCTTCACAGCTCTGGGGTGGTTTCTCCACTGCCAAAGGCCAGGAAAGGAGGGGATGTGTAGCTGAAGGAAAAGTTGCTGTGGTGATGGGTGTGCAACAGCTGGTGCTTAAGAGGCTGTTTAGTTTGTGTTATGAGAAATGCCAAACTACACAATTAAATCAGTCCCTGTTGGTTTTAAGCCTCATGGATCTATATTCCTAAGGGTGCACTGATGGATTTACTGCCATTTCACCAGAGCTCATTTACAAGAGTGTTTTGTTCCAAGACACTGACTGGAGCGAAGGGGCTGTAAATCCCACCCAGGCATCAGCCCTGGCAGAAGAGGATCTGGTGCCTGTAGGGGTTCCAAAGGGGACAGTGTGGCTGAAGCAGAGACTTCCCACAGCCTGGGGCTTTGAAATGAGGATATGAGAAGGACTGGGGTTACAGTGAGCCTCCAGCAACCCCAGGGACAGGACAGAGCGTTGCTTCTCCTCTCTTTGCAGGCTGAACTTTCCTTTCTCCTGGTAACGTGCTGCACCCACACCTGGAACATCCCTGGCTGTGTCCATGCCTGCACTTGTCCTGCCAGAAATAAGATTTCAAGGAGGTGAGATGTGCTGCTAGTTCACCCTGACATGGACACAAGGAGAAGTAGCCACAAAACTTGTGCATTTGAGCTGTTGCAGATGTGGGACCAGCCATTGACTCAACTCCCACGTTCAGCTGCAACATCAACTCCTGTATCCACCTTCACCCCCAGTGTGGCCCCCACCAAATTCCACTTCCCAGCACCTGTGTGTGGGTGCTCCAGGCTGCAGGAAGGGTGGCACTGGGTGTCCTTATGCCCTAGTGCCACAGTTAAGGGCAGAGCTGGTGAAACCTCCACCCCAAGCTGGCTCTGCTGCCCCTCTCAGCTCTCATCTGAGCTTGGCAGCCTGTGCCTGGGAGTTACATATTTTATCCCCAAGCTGTTCCATCCCCAGGCTGCATTCAGGGATTGCCATGCAAATAAACCCACTGCTGCCTCAGACTGTGATAATTAAAAGTGAAGTTGTAAAACAAGCAGCATCAATTTCTGGTGCACGTCCCCAGCAACACATGGTGATTGCACCAAGTTAAGAGACGTTTCCAGCTACGCAGCAAACTCTAAATAGCCTGGAGAGAATACACGGGAGTTTAGCTTGTGCAGCAATTTCAGATGTCAAAACAAGTTTCCTTGTTAATATGAAACTATTTGGACTTTGCATTTTTAATTAAAGCTTTTAATTATCCAACTGTATTTTATTAGCTTTTATGAAGACAGCTGCTTTAAACGCTATAAGCCAAATCTGTGCTCTGAAGCACTACTTGTCCGAGACAGGGTTTGGGATGCAAACAGCCCTCATTGTGAGCAAATGGGGTTGTTTAATTTAAAGTAGTTTACTGGCCCAGCGTGATTGAAACTCTTTTATGGCAAAGAAAATAAAGAGCCCCGGTGGGAGTGTTGGCTGGGAGGGGACGCTGTGCCCATCAGCCCTTCTCAGGGTGAGCATCAACTGCCTCTGGAGGGGGTTTGTCTGCTCACCTCACCTCCCTTCTCATGTTGTTTTGTCTTTGAGCACTAGACTGAGACTGGAAGGTCCTGGGTGGAAGCCTCTTGCACCCTTGTGATGGGTTTTGAGGTGCTGAGGCCCTGGAGCTGGTGCTGCTGGTGGATCCCTGCAGAGCAGCACAGTTGCCCTCTCCAGCTCAGGGGCTCAGGGGAGCTCTGGGCTCTGGTTTGCAGGGGGCAGGCTTTAGAGCTGTTCTCCTGTGCCTGCTCTGCAGTGCTGTGATCACAGACTGTCTTTAACGACCACTTGTGGTTCTGTTCATCCCATGAATTACCTACTCATTGGGATCATGTTATTTATAGCTGTAGGGTGGCCCATCTTGGTTTTCAGTATGACAATAGTTGAACAGGTTATAGAAGCCTTTATGTGCAGGAGAACAGGCAAAGAACAGAACTCCTGAACACAATGGCAAGGGGAGAGCTGACAATGAGAAGAGGTTTCTGGCTGAAGCACAGCCCTGTGCTGAGCTCAGCACACTGGTTTAAGACCTTACTCTTCATCATTGTCAAAAATCAGCAAAATGTTCTAAATCATTTGTAATTTGCTGAGAAGAAAGGCAAAGCAGTCAGCTTTTGGGCAGGTCAGTCCAGAGCTCCTGGGAGCTGGCAAGATCAGGGGTTGAGGTGACAATAGCTGTGCATGAAGCTGAAAGGGCAGCTCAGGACCTCGTGTATGTGAGAGGGCAGATCAGAAGCTTTGATGCTGGGCAGGACTGTTCTCTCCAGACCTGTAGTAGCTGCTGGTTATGAACTTTCTTCTGCCTTCTTTTGTGTTTCGGGAAAGCTTCAGCTGGGATTGATACAGGTGGAATGTTGTTCAAAGGAGATGCCACTGCCCAGCACGGCACGTAGAGGCCAAAGGACAGGGATGCAAACACTGCCCATGGACACATCTACAGGCTTGTGTGGGGGCTGGAGGAGCCATGAGCTGGATGTCTTCTGGCTCCCTTTGGACCTGTGCCTGTGCTGACAATCTGTGCCTGTGGACAGTGCAGGTGACATGGATTCCTCCAGCAGATGGATTCAGAAGGATCTCCCCTTTCTGCCATCCCCTGGGAGGCTGCTGTTTTCCCAGAGCACAGGGATTTGGCTGGGCCGGGATTAGGGCAGACAGCAGCTCTAAAAATCTTATAATCCAAGTTGTGGTCAAAATCCAGTTGTCTGGCCCTTAGCAGGGACTCAGACTGGCAGCTCTGCTGCAGCCTGATGAGTTTATTGGCCTTATTAGGAAAACATCAGGCATCATTTGATATAATTTAGTTCATCTTTCCTTTTCCCTGCTTGGTCTGAGCCTGATGCAAACACTGAAACTCAACCAGCCCTGCTCTGGCACGGGGCTGGAAGGATCTGGTGCAGCAGATGCTCCTCCCAGGTGGGTGGTAAATGGGGGCAGTGGCTTCTTGCTGTGCCAGTCTCTTCCCTGGACAGTGGGATTGCAAAAGGGAGGAGAAGATTGAAGGGAGAAATGGGAAAACTGCTGAACTTGAGAAATCGAAGGAAAGAGTCAAAGTAGAGCTAGATGGGAACAGGCTTGTCACTTAATGAACAAGTTCATGCTGCTGTCACCCGCTTGATTAGCAGGGACAGATTTTGGGGAAGGCAAGGACAGGGCTGTGGCTCTGAAGGACACCCAGGGGAGGTGTTGCCTTCTAGGGGAGTTGCCATGATATCCAAAGAGTGGGCCTGGAGCAGAAATCCTGACTTCATCCAGTCCTAACTGTGGAGTTCCAGCATCTGCTGGGCTGTGTGCTGCTATGTGGGAGAGGCTGGGGCTGCCCAGGAGCTCTGGAGCACAGACCAAGGCTCATCCTTTGTGCTCCTCCATGGGTAGTGGGTGGTTTTAGGCCTGGGACAAGGCTGGCCTAGTGCTTAACTGGAAAAATGGACAGCCCTGGCTCTGCTGGATCTGGAATGGGAGCCAGAGAGTTACCAGTTTTCCTTATTTGTCCACAGCATGAGGATAAAGTGAAGATATACTGCTCTGTAGGTGAGTAAAAGCCACTCAGGAACATACGATGGTTCAATGAAATAAAGCATTTTTAAAAGGCCCCAGTCTTGCCTCAAAGCAATAGTATTTTAATTGTTCATAAGACTTGGAAGTGATGCATAAATGTGTCCAGTTCCACTTCAGGCATTAGAGCTGAGTCAGAAAAAAAGTACCAGGAAAACCTGAATTCTGAACACTCAGCAGTGCCTGTTTCTATGCAAAAGTCTCTGTCAGTAGGAAGAAATGAGGAGCCAGGAAGTGGAGTGTTGAGTGTTTGCTGTAGAGCAGAGCATGTCAGGAGGGGAAGCACAGCCATATCCACTCACAGGACATCCCTCTGGGATATCTTGGGATGCCAGATCCTTTTTCCTTAGCCCTCTCTGCTCCCAAGGCTGTGACAGCCCTGCCTTGCACGTGGCCTGGGTGTCCTGTAGCACCAGCCATCATGGCTTGATCCTGCCTAGTTCCCAGTGCTGTTGTCTGGGAAACTCCTGCATCAAAGATGCTCTGGGACAGGGCAGCATCTCATCCCAGCAGCACCAAGGCTGGGAAGGACACCCCAGGCCTTACAATTCCCTTGTCAGCAAGCAGTTGTGTCCAAATATCAAACCATGGGTTTTCATTTACCCTTTGACTGCCCCCTCTTTGTTTTTCTCTCCCCCCTTGGGTTCTTTAAGAGGAGGCTTCCAGAAAAAGATGCAGTATTCTGTGTCAGCATCCAGCCTTGCTGCAGCCTCCCAAGAGCTTGTAATGATGAAGATTTAATGCAAATCGAATGGACTTTTCATCTTAGCAGAAAAGTATTTACAGCCCATTAAGTAGATGGGAAAACTGGTCATTTTTTTTGGAGGGGAGCAGAGAAAAAAATAATAGTGCTGTGTAAAAGTGTGGCCACAAAAGGCTCTTGCTTGAGAAATTTAGCCTGAGAAATTTATCAGCTTTGGGGATGGAAAACTCATCATTTATATATAAAAATATATCACTTTTAATTACACAGCCAACTTCAGCTTTACTCATTAGCTACTTACACCTCTCTGCCAAGTTACACAGCAGTGAGCTGACTGGAATATTTTATATGGCATTTTGTCCTGGACCAGAAAAATCAGCATATGGCTCCATCAGCCTTTGTTTCCCTTGGTCAGAGGGTAGGGAAATGAATGCAGAAAAATGGAGAAAGGCTGGAAAGCAGGACAGGAGGAGGGAGGTCAGGGGCTGGGAGTGCACTCCTGCATGTTTGGGATGAGCAGCTCTGGCCTGTTGGGTCTGCAGCTCTCTCAGAGGGGTGTCTGCCCCAAGGCTGTGCCAGGGCTGCTGGTGAGGTACCAGAGGCAGCAGCATCTTGGCTCAGGGGGCTCCAGAATACCTTTATGAGGTCTGACCCCTCTTTTTCACCCGGGTCACATCCACATCTCCTCCCAACATGTGCTTACACCACCTTCAAATACCTCTGATAAAGCCCTGACTCGCTGCTGGGATGGCCGATTTCTGCACCTAATCATTCTCCTTTCTGAGACAGTTTTTCTTAATGCCTTCCCTGAAATATTTCCATTTGAAGCTTCAGGCCCCAGCTCTCCTTGTTTTACTGTTTCCAGATCATTTGAATAATCCCCCTTTCTCCTTTGATGGTATTTCCCTGGAGGTATTTATAGCATTATCACATTCTCCATTTAATCTCCTTCCTTACAAGCCGTATAAACTGAAACTCTCCATCTCCTCTCCTTTGCCTGCTGTGCTCCCTCAGCTTTGTGTGTTTGTGGCAGCTTGGTTTGAGGTGTCTCCAGTTTGGGGTGATCCCTCTGACACCCCTGAGCAGCCCTGGCAGAGGGCAGCCCACCCTGGTGCCTCAGTGCAGGGCTGTGCAGCTCCTGGGGGTCAGAGCAGTCCCTTGCAGGGTCTGCAAAGCACCTGTGTAGGTCAGGGCATCTTCCAGGTTTGGAGGGCTTTGCTGGGAAGCCCAGTGTGGTCTCACCAGATTCAGTGTTATTTTGAGTGTGTTTAGGTGACCCCAACACGTGCCTGATGTGCCAAGGAGTACAGCAGGTGACAGTGCACCCCAGCTGGCAGGATTGACAGGAGACTGCGGGGTGTGATGGGTCCTGTTTGTTGTGCCAGCCAGGGTGATGTGGAGAGAGTCTGCTTCTGAGATTTTGGGTGTTTTTGGAGAACAAAAGGCCCAGAAATCTGAGTTGCTCGGAGTATGAGGGACATTGGAAGGGCACCTCTGCACCTCTACTCCTGCTATGAAACCACACAAACAAAATGCAGCTGAATACCTGCCCTTCTTACCCATGGAAAAGATCAAACCAGAGCACAAAGGGTTTCAAAGATGACTCTGCTCTCCTCCTCCATCCCTTCCACTTGGCTGCTGTGCCTCCCTGTGCCCCTTCATGCCCTCACCCTGAGCCAGCTGCAGCCCCAGTGGGTGGGCAGCAGGAGCTGCCAGTGGCTGCATCAGTGGGAAATTTGGAATTGAAGCTCTTTTTCAGGGACAAGCCATACCTCTGGAAACAGAAGTCCTGCTGCAAATGTCTGCTGTGTATTTTCTGCACTCTGGAAGAAAAGTACAAAATTTTCAGTGAAAATGGAAAATGTTTTCAGAACTTGCCCCAAAGGAGAGAGACCTGAACTGTTTCAATTTAGCTGAGTGGCTGCACAAAGCTGCTGGAAGTCTGCAGAACCTGGGTTAGAGGCATGTGGCATTACCTCTGCAATATCCCAGCTCCAGAGGTCTCGTTTCTTCCAGGCCCAGCCATGATTGCATTATATCCCCAGAGATGGGCTGAAGCAGAGAGCAGGATTAATACACAGTTCCTTTGCAGCCTGGGGAAGCCCATGGACAGAGTAAGGAGTGGGGAAAATGCCTGCACTGAGGTGGACATGATCCCCCTCAAGTGGGTAAAACCAGATTACTGGGGAGAGGGAAAAATAAACCTTTGCAATGCTTGTACCTAATCTGTAACTTTGGGAAGATGCCACCCTGGCAGAATGATGCTGACAGATAGCAAGATTTGAGACCTGGGCTGAGGAATATGGGGAGGTGAATACAGTTTGTCCTCTTGAATATGAAACATACCCTTCAAACACAAAAGACCATTTTCCTTCCCCACTTTCTGGCAAAGAAATAGGGAATGGGAGCCTGTGGACAGGGTCCAGTGTGGTTGGGAATGGGAACCTGAAGACTTGGTCCGATGTCAATGTGCAAAGCGAAGGCTGAAACAAAGGAAGGAGAGTTTGTGGCTCCCATGGCCAGGTTTTGGATGGGAGCTGCTTGGTTTTGGAGCACATGTTGCTGTGGCTGTATTTTTCCCCCACTGGTAAGAATACTGGCCATGCACAGAAGTGGGGCTGGCATGGCACCAGTGTCTGCAGGACAAGCTCAGAGCTCTGCCTCATGTTCCTCGCTGGCTCATAGCACCCAACACCTTGTGTGCCCCAGCAGACTGGAATTCATGGGTGAAGTTCACAGTGGCATCATTGTTTTGTGGGTGTGGGATGCTGGAGGCAGCCCTCCCTTCCACAGTTACCTAACTGGCAAGAAATCAAGGGACGCTCAGAGCAAACAGAAAAAAAAACAACTAAAACCCCCAAAAAACCCCTAAAAAACCTCAGGTCTTATGTCAAACCTGAAGTCATAGGTCAGAGCAGTAAATAATGGATGTAGTGACCTAGACCTGCAAATATTTACATTCCCTTGGCTTGGCTGATAACAGGGGTTCCTCTTACCATGTCTCACCTAATTAGCAGTGGGCTGCAGGAATCCAGCCGTGGGTTCTGGTTTCTTTTTCACCTCGTTTGTAACGTGTGCCACTCTCTGCTGTGCCATGCAGTTTGCATGTGGGTACAGGTCAGCAATAACACGTGGGAGAGGTGTGTAGTTACACTGGGGACTGGCAGGACTCAAATGCATCAATGGCTCTGGGGTCAAGAACAAATTCCTGCAGCCACCCAAGGAGGTGCTGGCCTTGATGCCCTTTAGTTTTAGTTGTAAAACCTGTCTGGGGGTACTAGAGATGCAAAACTCACAGTGCACTCTGAACTCCCTGATTTTAGGGCTGTCCCACCACAGAGGCTCAGCTGTGCTCCTAATAAAATATTGGCTGTGCCACTGCCTGGAAACAGCTCCCTGCCCTTACTCTGCCCTCATCCATGCCCAGGCATGGTTAGGGAGGGTGCTGGTTGGCACGGGACAAACCCCATGGTCAGGAATGTCTTTTACCATCAAACTCAATAGATTGCAAGTTCATGTTCAGGCCTGTGTCCTGCCTTGGTACAGAGGGAACACATAGAGCAGAAGTAGGAATGTGTGGTGGGAGACATGCTTACATGAGTAGAGGGAAAAAAGAGAATAAAAAAAGGTAGAATAGTGACTGGCTACAGCTGATGATGCTGCAATGTGGTGAGAGGACAGAGGATGTCCAAGCTGGCTCCTGCCCCTGTGGGGCTCTCCATGGGGTGATATTTCCCTGTGGTTGCAGCAGAGATGCCCGAGGGGAAGGGACCTGATTCCCTGAGCCTGCCTGATGTGGCAGCAAAGAAAGGCAGAACTGGCACCAGGTCGGGACACTCATGCAATGGGAACTTTTCTTCATTTTGAAAAATTCATCTTGAAACTCCCCTTCTCTTGGCACTCCACTAAAATGTCACATACATGATTTATGTGGAAGAAGGGACAAAAAGAGGGGTACAATTATGAGGCTGACCCAACACATTTTAAGGAGAAGACCTACCTCTCCCAAGGCAAGTTGTTTTTGTGGGGTGGGTTGGTTTAGCCCAATAACCCTGCTGCATGTAGAGATGCTGAGGGATGGAGGAGTGGGGGGTTGGATTTAGAGGGGCAGGCTGGGGGGGCAGGATGGCAGCAGGAACTGATGGACTGGGTTGGGGAGCTAAAAAGCAGAGTGTGAGCCTGTACAATTGCTAACCAGCAGCAGTGGCTCTTAGGAGTGAGTGCTAAAGGAAGACAGCCCCTCTGCAGCACTGTGAGTGTTGCTGTTGGTCTTTTTGTTTGAGAAAATGCTACATCCAGAATGTGTGCATTGAAATGTTACAGAAGAGAGAGGGAGAAGCAGCTTCTCTCTATTCTCTTTATAGTGAGTTACAACCCCAACAACTGGCTCTTGGGCAAAAGCTGGAATAAACACCTTTTTGCATCCATCTTCAGTGGCCTTTTCTCCCTAGGGTGCTTGATGCCAAGGAAAGAGGTACTGAGGAGGTCACTCGGAGCAGCTGAGAAGATCCAGCCCATGTCTGTGGGTAGCTGAGGTTTCCAAGAATGTTGAGCTGTTCCCCTCTCCATGTGTGTAATATAATTCCTTTTGTTTTCTTCTCCCCAAGTCACACTCTTTGTCTCCACAGGGGTCTTGCTCTGGCTCTCAAAGGTGAGTTTGATAATGACATTATGTGCAGCCAGAAAAGATCTGCATTTCCCCACGAGTAGCCCAAGGACGTGCGTTGAAATTGTGACCTATTGGGCCTTCAGCTACTGTGTGTTGGACCCCCCACAGCCCTGTGAATGCCTCTTTATCTTCCTTTGCCATGCTCTCTGCTTGTCGAGGCTGGGGGCCTTGCATCATTCTTACAACACTTCCCAGCCTGACCTGCAGTGCCCTCGGTTGTACAAACAGTCACATGGGTGAATGTTATTCATGTCTCATACAGAGCTTGCACTATGTCTTGGGCAGTGTATTACAAACTTCTTAAAAGGAAAGCAACTGAATAAAATCCAGTGAGCTTTACTCCAGGGCCAGCCAGCATCCTCACTTTTTGTGCTGCAGCCAAGGAGGCTCCAGTGGGGCTGTAATTTGGTGCTCACAATAGCTCTCTGTGGCACACTGAGGGTGCCCTTCAAAGGGCGGTGACTGTGGTGGTACAACCACGGCAAAGCAGAGTCCTGGGCAAGTGCATCCCTGGAGGGCTGGAGCAGCTGGAGGCTGCTGGGGGCACTGGATGTGTCAGCAAGTCTAATTGCTGTGTCCCAGCCTCCCAGACACGTGGTCAGATCTCCACAGCTCCTCATGTTTTGCAACTCAACACTAAGTGTCAGGGAGGTGAAACCCCTGAGTGACCCAGCCCAGCCCAGCCCCAGCCCCCCAAACCCTCAACAACAAGCACAGGCAGCAGGCACATTAAAATCTGAATTGTCATTGCAACTCTTCTTCCTGAATTTGCAAGGCCAGGTTTATGTCTTTCAATATTGAGTAAATTAAGCCTGATGCTAAGACATACTGGCCGGGTGATAAATGGTGTGTGGAGAGATGGTTTATGGGGCCATCATGGGGCACTTTATCTGTTGCCACTTGCAAGTTGCCAATTCGTTCCTTATTTATTTTCAGAATGAATTTTTATTGATTTCTTCCCCTTCCATTCCTTCAGCAACACAGAACAAGGGAAGAACAAACAAAAGTGGATGCAGGAGGATGGGACATCAGCTGGCTTGAGGGACCACACAGTCAGACTCAATGTGCCATCCTGGGTCTCTGGGTAAACTGGGGCTTGGAGGGAAGGTTTGGGCATTATTACCCCCCCATGGTGCCCTGTGACCTGTGCTACATGAGCTGTGGGTCCAAGAGCTTCTGCTGTATAAACCATTCCACAGGCTGGGATGCTCATCAGTGTGAACGAGGGTGGGATAAATGAGGGAGGGGATGGGCAGGAGCTTAGATGTGGCAGGGGGAACAGCCCCCATCAGTCCTTGTGAGTGCTGATGGTGATCCTGTAGCCCACAGCTGCTGCCCAGCCCAGCCCAGTGCCCCCCCAGCACAGGGCTTAGAGTGGGAAGTAAAATACCAGTTTAGAGGGGAACATGGTTTCTTTAAAAAGTAACAAAAAAGCCCCTGATGGTGCAGGCCCAGGGGCAGTGCTGGGGACTGGCTTCTCCATGATGGTGGCCCCCATCCCTGCCCAGGGAGGGGGACCTTGAGATCTGGTGTGGACAGGGGGCGTATGGGGGGCACCAGGAGGTTGGGGCTCCCATGAGGAGTGACCCCCTGAAAGGGGGTTTGGGGCTGTGCTGGGGAAGAAGAATTGAAGACGGACGAAGATTCCTCCCAGGGAAAAGGAGCCAGGACACAAAGGCCTTGCTGCTTTTGGAGGGTTAGGGAAGGTGCATCATTGGCACCTGAGAGCCCAAGGCTGCCACCTTTTATCTTGGTGCAAAGCTCAATTGTACCTTGGCACGAGGGGGGCTGGGAAATTGCCATTTTTCAGCCAGGAAGTGAAGATGGATGAAGATTCCTCCCAGACAAAAAGTGCCAGGACACAAAGGCCTTGCTGCTTTTGGAGGGTTAGGGAAGGTGCATCATTGTCACCTGAGAGCCCAAGGCTGCCACCTTTTGTCTTGGCTCAATCGTTCCTTGGCACGAGGGGGTCTGATAAGAAGTCCACAGTCTTGCAGGAACTGTGCTAGTCAGCCCTTTGGGCTCCCAGGGATGTCACCTCCTTTGGGGCTTGCACTGCCCATCTTCCCTCATCCTCCTGTCACCCCTCCATTTATTTGCCCCATAGAGGAGTGTTTATTCCCACCTAGATATACTTTTACCTTAGTTTCCCTTGTTCTCCTGATACGCAAAGCCTGTTTAGCGCTGTTTGCTCTTTTGATTTGGGGAACAGTGCTGCTGCTTATCTAGTCCTAATTAATCTGCTGGCTTCTCTTCTGGCTCTCAGATGTTAAGCTGCAGTGTGGCTGTGACTGTGGATTAGGTGAAGGAAGGAGCTGATTGCAACTGCACCTCCTGGTCCTGCCAGAGTTCCGGGAGAATCTCAGAATCTCAGAGTATTCTGAGTTGGAAGGGACCCACAAGGATCATCGAGTCCAACTCTTAAGTCAATGGCCCACACAGGGGATGGAACCCATGACTTTGGCATTATTACAACCAAGTTTTAACCAACTGAGCCAATCTCAGGGTCATTCCAGGTGCTCTTACTGCACCCCGGGCTCATCTCAGGGAGGGAAGTCATCACAGGGAGGGAAGAACAGCTTTCTTCAGATATCCTCTCAAAACAACTTATAACAGCCAGACATGGAGGGGTAAGCCTTGACCTGCTACCACAAAAGTTGTGCATCTCCTGTCTGCCTCCCCTCCACAGGCAGCCCCGGGTCTCCCTTCTCCAAAGGGCCCTGATGTCACACAAAGCTCCCAGTGCTCTGGGGTTGGGTTCCCTGAGGGGGCTATTGCCTGGTGATACAGTCTTCAGGAACCAGTTTAATGCTGTTTTGTCTCCTTGTCACATGCCCTGGGTCTGTCTGTGTCATGTACCAGAGACACTGTGACCCTGTGGCTCTGTTACACCAAACAGGTACCACTTGCTATGGCCCTGGGTTGTGGGGTATCACAGGCTGATGTTCAGGATGTTCAGTAGTTACTCTCCATATCTGTGCAGTGCTCTAAACTCCCTGTGCCTGCCTGGGCCCTCACTGTGTCCTTGGGTCCATGTTTTGCAATTTTGTACATTCTTAAGGATCCTGTTAGAACTGTTAGAATGGGAGGGGCCCTCAGACATCCACACCTTTAAACCTTCCCTCTCCCACATCAAGGCAGGATCACAGTAGGCACAGACAACCCTCAGTCTGACCAGGCTACCTCTGTCCATGGCTGTTTCCATGCTGAAGTACCAACTAAGTGCTGGTAAGAGCTGCAAAGCTTTGGTCTGAGATCAAAGTACTGCTGTTCTCCTCTCCCTTCCTGAAAGATGTGGTTTGCAAAGAGCCTGGTTTTCTTGGTGGGTTTGTCTGTCCCAGGGAGGCTGGATGGAAGTAAATCTGGAGCCTGTGTCTGTCTGGGGTGAACAAGCTCTGTGCAAACCCCATGTATTCCTCAAGGACTCGGGAAAGCTGTTGGTACAGGCTGTAAGGTTTGGCCACAGGTTTGAATGAAGGAAGCTGTCTCAGTTTTGGTGGGTTTTTTTTGTAAGTGGCTGCCACACAAACCTAAGAATGGGCCAGCTCAGTTCCTGCTGGAAAGGAGATGATCTCTGCAGTTTGTGCAGCAAATTTACTCTTTCATGACTTGCTGTTTGCCTTCCAGCTTTATAACTGTAGGTATTTTGTTTTATTTTGAAAGCATCTCTGTCAATTCAGAGCACTTGTCTGGGTAGAAGATTTTGCATTTTGTGAACAAAAGCTTGCCAAGCACAGAAACCCCCAAGTGCCAGAAGGCTGGTGGAGTCCTGCTCAATTCCAGCCCATCTCCTGAAGTGATTTCCTCCTCCAGAGAACTCTCCTGCTATCAAGTGTGATTATGTGGTGTCACATTAGTGAGAGCTTTGCAGCTGTGATTCCAGCTGCTCTTTCCTGGACAATGTCCTGTTTATGATTAAAAAAATACATGAAGCAACAAGCAGATTTGATCATTTGGCCTGTGTTGTATCCACAGCCAACAGACTGGGAGGAGGAGAGGAGGCTGTAAGGGAAGTGTTTTAGAGCATGTTTCAGTGCTCGAAAATGTTGTGTCTCAGTTAATTATGCAAAAAAAACCCCCAAACCCTTGGAAACATTCAGTTTTTACAACCAGACATTCTCATTTTGCATTTAGATCTGGTTCAAGACCTGGAATTTGCTCTCTGAGGCCGTGGATGATCTGGTAGTCAATATAAGCTGAAAGGGTTGAGGGGACAGTTTCAATTTTCTCTGAATTAATGCTGGTACTGACAGCTTATGAATTATGACTCAGTGCAGTCATGGTTAATTAAAGGCAGCCTGAGCTGCTGTTGGAAACTCAGTCACCTAAGGAGGAAGTAGGAAACACCTTCCTCTCCCAACGTGATTACTGTGCTTGTTTCTGGTTTGCACTTCATTAGTCCTCCCTCCACACACCTTGAAGTCTGAGCTTAACAAAGAACACTGTTTCTTGCCATTGGGTCTTGGAATTTTTTCTGGACTTGGAAGTCAGCAGCATAGTCTGGATGGTCCCTGGTCCTGTTGGTTTGTATGCCTTGGGGCTGCACCAGGATGGAGGTTTTCACCCCTTGCCTTTTGGCATGTGGCTCATGGAGGGAAGAGGATGCCACAGGATGGTGTTGCTGTGCCAGGTAAATGAGAGGAAAAGCTTGCAGTAGCCAGTGCAAAGCAGCATTTACAGTCCACCAGATTGCTTGCTCCTCACGTAGGTACCCTTGGGTGTTTCAGGGCCCCCAAGGGGCTTCTTGCAGTTCTGTGTGTCCCAGTTCCTGATGGAGGTTGCAACACTCAGACCACCAAAAGATGGCCAAGAGTTTAAAGTCTCCTCTCCTTTGGAGTAGTTATTTAATCAGGATGGACAGACTCTGTGATACACTATTGGGGTAATTCTCCTTTTAAACATATATATTTATGGACTGGAGTCGGACCAAGGGTTGGACTTGATGATCTCAGAGGTCTTTTCCAACTCAATCCATTCTATGATTCTATAATTCTATGTTTCTATGTATCTGTGTTTCTTAATCTATTCAAGGGAAAGGTTGGGAATGCTGGATGGTGTAACTTTTGGTACTGCTTAGAAACAATTGAATCTGTCAGAATCAGTCACACCTATACTTTAAAACAGCTATGCTGGGGATTAAAAGGTGCAAGAGAATATTAAGACACTGCAGTGCTCAGCTGAAGGCTGACTGAAAACTCATCCTGGGCCAGTGAGATGTGCTGGCGAACAAATATGGGTGAGGGCGTGAAGAGAGATGAGACATTGAGAGCCTTGAAATGTTAATTCCTCTACAGAAGACTAAATTAGTGAGTTCTGTTTCCAAAGGCCACAAGTGCTTTATGCTGTGTCCTGCCTGTGCCATGTACCTTCCTCTGCCCACAGTGCTGCAGTTGGTGCATTTGCCCCCAGCAGCATATCAGGCACTGATATATCGGTCTTTGGAAATATATTAATGATGTGCTTGTCACAGGGCTCTTTAGTTCAGTTGTTTAGACAGAGGGTTTGTGTGGGCTCAGTCCTGCCAAGTGCACAGCAGCCAAGGAGACACTGTGTGCCCTTGTTTCTCACCAGCTTCTGCAGGGCTTGGCATCTCACTGGGCTCAGCCCGACGTGATTTGTACCAGCTGTTGAGAAGGAAATGTTGGGGATGCTCTGCAGCTCTCAGCACTTCTTGCATATGCTGTCGTGTGGTCAGCTCCAAATGTTGATTGACTGTGTAGATTCCAGACATGTGGAACTTCTCCCTAACCTGCTGATCCTGCCCCTGCATCATTCTCTACTCTCCTGGCCCTTTAAGCTCTCTCAATCTGTTTTTTTGTTTGTTTGTTTCTTTTGTTTGTCACTTCTCACCATGAAGATTCTCTTTGTATTCTCTTCATGCTAAACAGCCTTGGTACAATGTATCTCCCCAAACAGCCTGGAGCTATCTGGGAAAGTAATTTGACTAGAAACATGTGAAATTCTTGGTAAAGGATGACTCAATGGAATTTCAGGTATCAGTTCATGAATGGAAAGTTTTTTTATGCCACTGCAGTTTAGTCAGAATGTTTTATTTGAGCTTTGATTTCAGCTGCTTTGATTATAGTGGAAATGTTGGCAAGATAATGCTGAGTCTTCAGGGTAGAACAGAGCCAGATTTAGAAATCTGTCTCAGTGAGGATGAGATTTGTTTTTCCAGCAGTGGTAGGATCTATCTAAGCTTTTGCCTAATTTCATTTTCTGGGTAGGCTGAGATGCCCTAGCAAGGGAATACTGACTCTTACTGAAGTTTGCAAAACCACAACATTGTTATAATTCAGTTAACTTAAAGCAAGACCTTGGTCTTAAAATCTAATCAAATGAACTATCAAGAGAATTGAGTTCTTTGACCACCACTGCCAAGTCTCTGCATGTTTGCAGCCATATTTTCATTTCTTAAAAAGTACTTTTTCCTTGGAGAAGGCAAACTGTCTTCACTGGTTTGGGAAGCTGGAATTGCCTCTTTGGAAAACATTCTCTAATAGATTTTCATAGCGTGCAGGTTTTGCTTTCAGATTCATTTCAGTTGCAATAATATTTTCACAGTTGTTGCCGACAGTTGTGGGCAAATATTTGTAGATCTCTGTGTGCTCTGTACTGGATGTTTTCTCTAATCCTAAACAAAGCTCTTAAGGCTGTGGGCTTTGGGGTTTCATGGAAGTTGCTTTTCATCAGATGTTATATAGCTATAATTTAAGAGCAAAACCCTGTGAATACATACTTATAAAACTGATGCTCCATCCTTTATTAAATAAGTGCCTGATGCTGTGATTAGCATCCTGACGTGTGAAGCAGCACCAGAACAGGGCTGTGCCCTGCTCTGAGTTCCCCAAGCTTGGCCTAGTACGGAGCAGCACTTAAGTATAGAATCACAGAATCATAGAATGGATTGGGTTGGAAAAGACCTCCGAGATCATCAAATCCAACCCTTGGGCCAACTCCAGTCCCTTTACCAGATCATGGCAATCAGTGCCACGGCCAAGCTCACCTTAAAAACCTCCAGGGATGGTGACTCCACCCCCTCTCTGGGCAGCCCATTCCAATGNTGAGGGGCCCAGAACTCAACACAACACTCAAGGTGTGGCCTCCCCAAGGCAGAGTCCAGGGGAAGGGTCACTGCTCTGGGCCTGCTGGCCACGCTAGTTTGGATCCAGGCCAGGATGCCATTGGCCTTCTTGGCCACCTGGGCACACTGGTGGCTCCTGTTGAGCTTCCTGTCCCTCAGTCCCCCCAGGTCCCTTTCTGCCTGGCTGCTCTCCAGCCACTCTGTGCCCAGCCTGGAGCGCTGCAGGGGTTGGGGTGGCCAAAGGGCAGGACCTGCACTTGGCCTTGTTGAACTTCATCCCATGTATGTGCTTAACTTCAAACACAGGAGTAGCTGCTCTGGACTCAGTGCATGTGAACAGGTTTGAAGCAAAGCACTTGTTTAACTGCTCTGCCTGGTTGGAACATATAAAATTTCCATAAATCAGAAATGACTGTGTTCTACCCTTCAGCCCTGCAGGTACCTGTTCTTAGTCCTTTAACATTCACACTTTGCAACATCCTCTGACCCAGTGAGCTGTCCTGAAGGCAGCCTTGCAGTGAGTGTATCATAATCATCTTCAACAGAGCATGGGGGAGCTGAAGAAGATCAGATTTAAATTAACCATCAATTATGTTGCTTCTGCATGCAATTGTACGTGAGCCCTCAACCAGGGCTCATATTAGGAAAGAAAGGAGCTTGTCCACACAGCCCTCCTCTGGGAAAAGGGGTGTTCTCCTGACTTGAAGCAACCTTGCCTTGTGCAGTGTTTATAAAAACATCTTTCATGTATTTGTCCTAGTTAAGCAGCCAGGACCAGTTTATCCCTGTGTGGGTGTGCCCAAAGCTGGGCATTCTAAACCCTCTGGGCCATTGCCCAGCAACTCTTCCCAACGGCCCATTGGCAGCAGCTGCCCAGGGCACAGCTGAGCCCTCAGCCTGGCAGCTGGCTGGGAAAGAAGCCTGGCAGAGGAGCTGGGAGAACTCCCCTGCAGGGACTCCTTGGCACCTCCACACCCACCTGAGGGCTCAGCTCTGCTCAGGGGCCAGCAACCAGTCCAAAATCCCCCCTGACTCCCAGAGTCAGATCCCCCAGTCTGGAACTCCCTGCCCTGGGGGAGGGACTGGGGGCTCCCACCTGCACCTGAGGGGACATAATCTCAGGGTTTTTTGAGACTGGGGGAACCACTAGGCCGATCCAGAGGAGGAGTAGAACCTGGCCAGGAGAAGCCCACCACTCTCCACCAGACTGTGCCATCATCTGCACCAACACGTTTGTCCCTTCCTTTTGCTTTGGACTCGGGAGAACCCCATGGGGCTCAGCACAGGGGCCACCAAACCCCACTGTGTTTGTGCCCCAGGGGCTGGGTTACACTGCTGGGTTTTGTAGGTTAAAACCAATTTCTCTTTGTGCCATTGCATTAATTGTAATATTGTTATTAAATTGTAACTCTGACTTAAAATCTCTTTCATGTTGGGTTTGTTTCTCCTGCTGGTTTATCTTTAAACCAACACAGTATTCCTGCCCATTGCACTGGGAGATGGGAGCTCCTTTGCCTTTCCTGAAAGGCAGTGGGCTGGTGGGAGCAGGAGGTAACTGGTGAGCTTTGCAGCTCAGCTGGTAGACTGTCTGGAAGGGAGCCAGGGAGCCTGGCTTCAGTCCTCTGATAGGTCATCCATTTCTTTCTCACCAGAAACATCTGGTTCTGGATGCTGAGTTATGAGCTAATATTAAATACAAAAGTTTATAGCATCACATATATAATATTGTTGATTAGAAGCATCAAGTAAAGTAATTGAGCAGAGGGGACTTGGTGTGAGCAGCTGGTAGAGCATCTGGAGGGGAGCCAAGGGGCCTGGCTTTAATTCTCAGGTCATCTATTTCTTTCTCACCAGAAACATCTGGATTTGGATGTTGCAAAGCTACAGACTATTGTCTCATGCAAATGTTGCTGGGATCACACTTTTTCACAGTAATGTGCTTCCAGGAACATCCTCATTAAGTATTTCCACCCAGAGAATCCTACAAGAGTGTCAGGGAAAAGGTTTGTTCCTGGACCCCGCGAAAATCAAAAGCAAAGTTCCAATTTGTGGAGTTGCCATTTTTAATCAGATTTTGCAAGAATGGTGTTTTGAGCAGCCTGAAGCATGTGTTTAGGTTAACCTTGCAAACCTGATGCTGCCCTGAAACCGCAGATTCAGTGGTTTGCCTGTGTGATGGGTGTTGGTGGCTGCCAGAGTGCTGGGTGAGGAACTGTCCCAGCCTGGCCAGGGGAGGGGCTGGCGCTGCCTCTCCCAGGCTCCACTCCAGTCACCAGGTGTCAGGAGAGGCTCATGTTTGTGTGGGATGAGGTTTGGTGGCAGTGCCATGGCTCCTGAGATTCCCACAGCACTGCTTCCCACAGACCCACGTTCTCAGTGCTGTCTGCAGGACATCCAAATCTGCTTTCTCAGCACACTTTGGTAGGGGCTGGGACACTGGATAAGCAAAAATCAAACTCAGGCTTGGAGCACACTATCACTGCTTTCTGCTTGTCATAGAATCACTGAATGGTTTGGGTTGGAAGGGACCTTAAAGCTCATCTTGTTCCACCCCCTGCCATGGGCAGGGACACCTTCCACTAGCCCAGGGTGCTCAGGATCCCATCCAGCCTGGCCTTGGGCACTTCCAGGCATTGTCCTTAGCTCCTTTCACCCTGTAATGGCTCCATCACAATGAGAGGGTGGAGGCCTCTGGTCCCTCTATGGAAACTAAGGGTAAATCCTCCCAAGGCAGGAGAAAACAGGTCCTAAAATTTGCCTTTTACCCATATTGCAAAGTGCTGCCTTCATTTCCCAGACAGTGGTTGCTGTTGGCAAGTGTGGGGTTGGATCTCACCTGTGGCAAGCTTGATCCCCTCTGTTAACTGCAGTAAAGTGACACCAATTAGCAGGAGCTGAAGATTGGCCTCTGTGAATTAAATCAAGCAGTTATTAATAACTTGGCAATGAGTGTGATTTGCAGGTGACCAGCCAGGATGGAGGTATGGCACAGAGCTGGGGAAAACTCTACTTTTACACTCTTCTGCTGTCTGTCAACATCTGCAGACACTTTGTGGTGCCCCTATACCTGTGTAACCTGCCAAGGTCCCTCCTGAGCCAGCAGAGAGATGGCTCTGCACTGATCTGGTCCTTGGGGTGGTTGGGAAGTCCTGTCTGGCTCCCTCACACACAGGAGGTCAGATTGTCTCTTATTTAGCCATTGAGCAGTGAGAAGACAGTGAGGAGCGAGCCATCCTCCAGTCCTTTGGCACTTTTGCCTTTATTTTATTAGGAAGAGGCACAGCCATCCTTCCTCAGTTATTCTGCCAGAATTCTCACAAGGGTCTCATCTTGGTTTTGGTTAAAGAAATAAGAGGCCAAATGGTTTTACCACCTGAAATGGTTTAGAACATCATTACTAGGCTCATTCCACCATTCCTGTCCCTTCCTCTGAATAAAAATACCATCTAAAAAAAGAATCAGAACAGGACATTTCCAGAGGAATATTACATTTCATAAGTATGGATTTTAACAGCCAATCTCAACCAAACAATGCACTATGTGGTGCCAGAAATAATAAATCAGTGCAGCCCTCAGGTCTGAAATGGAGAATTCCCTCTCCCCTTGTAGTTCTTTGGAGCTTTAATCTGAAATATGCCCTGAATCAAAGGATACAGAGGAATTCTCATGCTTGGTCAAATCTGATTTCCATAGAGTCCAGCTCTTTGCTGCTGGTGGTGGCCAGAACCAGACCAAAAATAGTTGTCAGTAGAGAAATGTCAGCAGAGAACACTTAATTTTACGAACTTCCATCATTGAGGAAGGACTTCAATGCACCTGATCTCAGCCATGTCCTGCAGGTTTCTTTAGTAGAGAGAGACACAGAAGTCTCCACAAGGCAATTCACCTCATTTTAAGATATATTAAGGCTTGTTATTGATTTGATTAGGGAAATGTTGCCTAAACACAAGTGGCTAAATTAAGGCAGGAGGAATCTCAGTGACCTTTCCTGCCCTTGGGAATGGCACTGCTGTCATAGCACCCTTCAGAGATCTTGGCTGTGCAGGGACATACTCACCTGCAGATAATTTCATCCTTACTGTGAGAGTTTGAAGTTTGGAAGGGGACTATTTCTCAAGAAACAGCTGTCTTCTATAATTTGGGGCAAACCTGATGGCCTCAAGGCAGCTGGGAACTTGTCTCCAGTGTATTAGTGTGGTGAAAATGGTCACACAATTCTGCCTCATGAAGGTTTTGCAGAGGGGGAAATGCCTTTTTTGTGCCTGGCCCATCTGCCCTGCTTAGGAGAGGGTGTTCTAAAGGCATTTTCCCTGGTCTTTAATTTGTTAATCCCTCATCCAACCCTGCTGGGGTGAGCAGGGGGGATAGTTGGTGAGTTTGGTTTCAGAGCTGCTCCTATAGATGTGTAATCCCTCTAATTCTCTAAAAGATCCATTTTTATATAATAAGAGAATGGGAACAGAGTATAGGCTTCACCTTTGCCACCTTTGCATTATTCTGTGTGCTGCTTTTAAGCTGTTTCATAACTGCAGGAATTTGAATGAAACCTCCTGATTTTTGTGTTCTCACCAGAACCAAAATCATTCACGCTGTTGGCTGGTTTTTTTCCTGAATCCTCCTCTTCTCTTTCTGCTTTGGCTGAAATGGTGTAGACAGGCTATTGCAGGGAGGGTGTCCACAGAGTGCATCTCATGTCTCAGTGCTGCTCTTGCTTGGATTCTACAGCATTCGCCTTCAGTTTGCTCCTTTTGACCACGGGGCAGTGATTGATTTTTGCCCAGAGCTGCACACAATGCCTGCAGTTTTTCTGATATATAGAATTCATTCAGGACTTGTTTACTTCAGCTGTTTTTCACTGTGCTTTTTTCAGGCTGGAATTTGCTCTTTATGAAAGAGGGAGGTTGTTACTTTCCCCTGACTCACCTTCCTGTATAATCATCCAGCTCTGATGTGCCCTGAGCTCCGTGAGATCTCAATATTATCATTATTAATGGCACTCCCTCATCCCAACCATGTACATTTGCAGCTCCCCAGCCCAGGCAGGCAAGGCCAACCAGGGAGGCAACAGGAGGACTCTGTTAGATATGTGCTTAAGTGTTTGCAGGCATTGGAGCTTAGATGTTCACAAACAATTAGTGCTGTTGTGCACCTCGGCTTTGATGCCTCATTCGGCACATTTTAGACAGGGCTGTTTATTGCAGGGCATGGAGCTCTCACCCTCCGAGCCTGGGCCCCTTTTGGGTGTTTGGCTGGGCCATCAGAACTAGGGGAATGTTCTGGTCAGTCAGCTCTTGGATTAAGAGCTCTGGCTGAGAGCTTGTCAAATGGCATGTGTCTGTAAATGTCTTGGAGGGATTGAGGCTAAATGAGTTATTATCCCTTCCCTCTCCCTTTCCTTTCAGTGCACAGCCTCAGTTCTCCTCTGTGTCTGTATTAGAGCAGATCTCCTTTATGATCCCATGTGCTTTCATGGGACATGGTTGGCATTTAGCAAACACTGACCTATTTTTGTCCCTCTCTAGGCAATGTATCTGCAGATATTTATCCCTATTTCAAAAAATAAATATATCTTTTAAGAGCAGGCATATGTAAATACAGCACTGACTTGATTCTTTTCAGTTACAGTATAAAAGTACCACCTAATCTATCCTTACAAAATTCTGCTTCCTTGTTGGCCTGCAGACAATAACTGTTGCACAAATGAATAAAATACCTTTTCTTTAACTGTATATCCTTCAGGTATGTCTTAGAATAAGGAATTTCTGTGATAGCATTGCCAGGCTTGTTCAGGCTGGGTGCCTGAGCAGTTTTGGTGTAGGCACATCCTTGTTGAGTTAGGGTGAGTTTTATACTTATTTAATTCTTTTAAGTGAAGAAATCTTGGGTTAAGCTTAGAATTGGAGAAGGATTAAATGGCTTTTGAAAGGGGGAGTATTGGCTGTCTGCTGGGAAAGGCAGTATAAAAGTGAGACCTGGACCTGGGTTATGTTTTGATCCAGAGCCAGTTTCAGGTGCTGGTGAATAGGATTTGAAAATGGGACGTGCACCGCTGACTGTACAGTCTGTGCAGCTTAAGCTGAAATAATAAAGCCCAGGATCATGCAAATATTTCAGTGGGACTTGGAAACCTGAGCTGGATCTGGGCCCAGTGCTGTGCTGAGGAGCTTGGGCTGTCTTGTAACCCAAATGGAGGGAACCCACCAGGGGATTGTGTTAGGAATATAATGAGCTCTGCTTGATTCTGGATTAACTTGGGCTGGCAGTTCACATGTCAGGCATTTTGGCAGTGGTGAATCCTGTGCCTTTCCTCCAGTCTCTCTCCTTAGAGCAGATTTCAATGAAAAGTGAGTTCTTTGTCTGGGCTGAACTCTCTGGAAGACCTAAGGGCCTGTGGTTCAGATGCAACTTTCCCATCAGTGCCCAACAGATGTGCTCTGAAGTGCTCATGAACTATGGAGAAGTGCTGCTGTTTTGAACTCCTGCAAACAGTCAACAGATCCACAGGGGAAATTAAATGAGTGTAATTTTGTGGAGAGATGCTGAATGTGGCTGCTAAACGAGCACCACAAAAATAAAACACAACCAACAAGGGCTGTTTGCTGGAGCATCTGGGGAGGGACATAAACGACAACTGAAGGATGTGACAACTTGTATATTGGCTCCTCTGATTGCTTAAAAACTTCGCTTTGGAGGAGACTCCACATTCAGTGGGAGCCTGCAGGGATGTCTTTGGGATGTAGGGAGAGGGGATCTGGGGGGCTGGTGGAGGAGCAGGATGGACCAGGGAGATGCAAAGTGGGGAAGAGGGGCTGTGAGTATAATCAGGTGTGATATTCAGGGGTATGGCTGTGGCTCCAGGTTGTGGGGGGCCCCATCCAGCATATCTGTAAATCCAAGCATGTCCTTTCCTGCTCCTTTCTGTGGAAGGCTTCCAAATGGTTCCCACTGAATGAACTTCCCAGGAGTTCTGTGGCATTGCTCTGATATCTCAGGAAGCACAGGCTGTCTCCAAGTTTGTATAACCCCAACCTCTGCCTCTGCTCAGTTTTGAACTTTGCCTTCATCTGTAATACCCAACCAGTGTCTGGAAAAGTGTGTGTGGGAAGAAACCAAACAACCTTTCAGGCTGTTGAAAAATGGCTTTCTACTTGAATGGAAATTACTGCTTACGAAGATGTTTTCATTTGTAATATTTATTTAAAATAAAAAAACGCTAACAAGTTGTATCTGAACAAACTAAGCAATATTGGAAGGACCAATCCCCTGTCATGTAACCTGCAAATCAGGCTTTAAGCCTCTTCATATTTTTGGTATTTGTAATACATATTTAAATAAGAGTTTCTGAGGGAAAGTGAAGTTATGTAACTTGCAACATACTGACATGAAAACAGTTTTAAGGGCAGTTTGGATTTCACTTTTGGCTACTTTGGGTCTAACCCTGTTTTCTTGGAAGGAAGAGTCAGCACTTGAGCTGAGGCTGCAAAGCTTGGTGCTATTTCTAGTACTGAACCTTCAATCATAACCCTTTATTCCTCTGGGTAACTGCTAAAAAATCCACTTCCTTTTTTTAGTGTCATTGCCTGGCTTTGGTCAGTGACTGGGAGAGGAGTGATGTGTCTGTAGCAGAAGGATCACCCACCTGTGTGCCATGGGCTCCTTTCCCTTCTCACATCCCATGTGATTGTGTTCTCCTCCCTGCTGGCAGCACCCTCTTGCCCATCTGGGTTGTGTTTGTTCCTGCTGATAAGGAGGAGAAGGTTTTGGAAGGGTTGGGGAGGAATGGTCGGGGGGGAGTTCTGTTCCTCCTGCGAGCTCAGCCCCATCAGCAACGCTCTGGGGGCTGCAGGCGCTTCCTGTGCCCCTTCCTGGCCTCTCCCAGCAGAAGCAGCAGCGTGGGGTGTGCTGCCCCCACAGCTGCCGATGACATGGGCTGTGTCACAACAAGGAGCACTTTAATCACCTAATGAAAGCCACATTCCTGTAATTGTGTGATATATGGACACAGCTTTGTAACATCACTTGTCTGAATGGGATACAAATTGGATGCAGAGGCTTAGCCTTTTTGGCAACAGCTTATTTGAGGATTATTATTTTTATTTAGAATATGATTTCAGTTGACTCCCTCATCTGAAGCCCTTGGTATTGCTTTGGGATTAACCCTTTAAAGCTCTGTGTACCCTGACTCTGCCAGTACCCAGGTGGTGGCACAGTTAATGGGCAGGCTGAGTGCTGGTTCAGGAGTTTTCACATCTGGGTGGATTATAAAAGTATTCCCAGCCTGAGCAGTTATAAATGGTACAAACCCTTGTTCCTCAGAGCGTGAAGCAACCACTGGTTGGTTGGGATTAGGAGGGATTGTAGTACAGGCCCTTTTGCACCCTTTCCAAAATGAAATACCGATGGGCAGGAAGTACAAACTGGGGAGCTGGTCCATCTGGGACTGGACAGACTGCAGCACATGGGCAGTGGATCTGCAGAGGACTCACTGTGCTGGGAGCAGAGCCACTGCTGCTCTCTGTTCACTGGGAGAGCAGGCACACAACAACCTTGGCCAAAGCAACAGCTGCTTTCCCCTTAGTGCTGCCATGGAGGAAAATGGGATAGAAATCTCTTCATGTCCCACCTGGTGCCTGGGCTCTGGTGTTGAGGTGGTGACTTGCTCCTTTTTAGGATGGAAGGTTTGATTTTTTCCTTGCCTTCTGTGAACTGACTTTTCTTGCTGATGTCCTCAGTCCAGATGGGACAGCACAAACCAGGTCTGCTGAGGGATTTTTACAAGTTGCAGTGAACTTGAATTAAAAGACATAATTCATACTTGAGCAGGGAAGTTGAGAAAGGAAGACACTTGATTGCAACAATTTCCTCTACTTGCATTTCTGGCTGTTTTTTTCTCTCCCCTGATGATTACAGGTACTGTGTTTCAGGTTTAATTGGGAATTTTCCCACCCACTACTGAAGCAATGTTAAAATTGTGCAACCTTCCCTCCTCCTCCCATAATCACCACTGGATGCCTCCAAGGTGCTTTGGCTGACTTCTCCTTGCATCATCATCTTGTTTGAAGTGAAATGAAATGTTCATTTCTTGAACTGTACTGAAGTGTGCACTCGAGTTTTTTATTCCTCACCTGAAGGCGTGACTTCCCTTGGGCTCTGTCATTTGTAGGCTCGAGCAGTTCTTAACTTCACACCAAAGACAACAGAAGGGCAAAGCTCCACAGCCAGCCTGTTTACCTTGTGCTGGTAAGTGAGACTTTAGGGCAGATGTTCCCTGGAGATTCAAAAATTAAATGCTGTTGGCTCTATTTCACAGATACTTGCAAGAGGCATAGAGAGGTACTTTGCAGAGGATCATGACACCACGGAGGGAATCCTTAGGATGGGGAAGGGACTTCCCAGATCCTAATCTTCCACCCACTGGTCCACAGTGCTCAGACTGCAGGTGCTCAGCCTCCTGTGAGCCCGTTACATCAGTGGGATGCAAATAGTTTTGCCTCTGCCTGTGCTAATGTAACTCTGGTAGATCTGCCCAAGCCGGTAAATCTGCTGGATTGGAACAGCCTGAAATGAGGAAAGATCTGAGGAGAAAGCTTTCAAAAAGTCTAGCACCCCTGTGGGTCTGAGCTCTTTGATAGCATCCTAAACTGGGTTTCAGCAGCCCTGCAGTTTGGAGGACACTGCCTGAATGACCTTGGGAAACTTCTTTCATCTTCCTTGGTTTCTGCAGCTATTGAAGTGAAAACCCTTTTAAAGAAGCAGAAATGATCAGCAAGTGCCCAAAACGAACAGAGTTAGAGATTGGTGTTTTCTTTAGTAAAAAGCCTTCTTGGAGGGGCATGTGCAGAAGGGGGTGGGCTTAGCTGCCATCCTTTGGAGCAGATATAAGGATGTTACTTCAACCCTCCTCCTGGTGTAGGAACATGCTTATCTGCCTGCCTCTGACCACATGTCCACATGCTACATGGAATCATAAACGGTCTGGGTTGGAAGGGACCTTAAAAATCACCTTGTTCCAATCCTCAGGCTGTGGAAAGGGACACCTTCCACTAGAGCAGGTTGCTCAGAGCTCCATCCAGCCTGGCCTTGAACACTTCCAGGGGTATGTCCAATGGCCCATGTTGATGTGTGTCCAGAAGCCTCTGTGTATGTGGCTGCAAAACCGCTTTAATGGTTGTGCTTCTTTCCAGGGAGGAAAGCAAGAGGAATGCAGGAAAAGCAAGAAGGAGACAATGTTTGTATGAGAAGTCAGGTGGCTTGAGCAGGACATTTTTACCCTTCAGGGACAGGCAAATAAACAGGATTGCCACTGGGAATACTTCTACTACAGGTCCCAAAGCCTAGTCCGAGCACTGATGGTACAACATTGGTTAAATCTGAATAGATTCCCTTTTGTAATGATGTAAATTATTGAGATTGTTCATCTCTTGTTTGGTGGCTTCAGGGAGAAGTTATATGTGATGTCTCTGGTCCTTGTGTGGACTTTGCAGCTCACAGAATGACAAACCCAGGCACCAGATGGATGGAACTCCTTTGCCCACCACTCTTTGGGCCCATCCATCCAGTTTGCACCCAGGGAAGAGCACACCCATCTAGCCCATGAGCAGCCACTTTCTCCAGGAGAATGCTGGGGGAAATGGTGTCAAAGGCTTTACTAAAGTCTGGGTAGACAAGATCCACAGCCTTTCCCTCACCCACTAAGCAGATGACTTGTAGTAACAAAGTGATTGACATCAGCTTTAAATGACTCAAAGTCTTGACCTAAAGAAGAAGGTAGGGATATGAATAACCTCACCTGTGTTTTTCAGGTGTCTCCTCTATTTTGCTGATATATTTGCCTCCAGACCACTCCTTTCTCCACTTTACTGGACACCTGGAGATGGTGTGGGATAGATTTTAAATTTTATTGCCTTTAGAACAGGAAATGCACACAGGTTTGCAGCATGTTTGTTGGATTTGGGCTGCTCTGTTTACACCTCTCTGTTCAGCACCAGCCTCCAGACACACACACACAAAATAAAGTCAATAAACAGCTTTTTGAATAACAACCACAGCAAGAGCAACGTTAGCAATACTGTGGGATTTGGTCCCAAACAAATTCAAGCTATGCAACTGATCTTGAATTCATTCATAAAAAGTCTGGTTTGAGTTCTGCAGAGCTAAGTTACCACATCAGGCCAAGAGAGGGCCCCATTGAACTGTGTTTCCTTTGCTCTGAATATATGGATTTGGGAAAGACAGCAAGGGAGGCAGAGAGAGAGAAAGGAAACATGTGATAAGTGCCAGGGCATGCCAGGAAAGGAAAGGGAAGGTTTGGGAAGGGAAGGTTTGGGAAGGTTTGGGAAGGGAAGGAAAAGAGGGGAAAGGAAAGGAAAGGAAAGGAAAGGAAAGGAAAGGAAAGGAAAGGAAAGGAAAGGAAAGGAAAGGAAAGGAAAGGAAAAATAGAATCCCAGGCAATTTCTAGTGTTCTGTGTTTATTTTCTGTAAGACTTAACAAAAAAACATGCACATAAATAAACCATGTAAATGCACAAGAATAAGGAATAAAAACACACTGGAAAAAGGAAGAACGTGGCTGACACACTGGGAGAGAAATTCTCCTTTTGGAAAATACTGAAAAAGTCAACAAAGACTTTGGACAAGGGCAGGAAATCTGGCAATGTCACATAGCTGGCAAGTCTGAGGTTTTGCACAAAGCTAAGTCTTTCTGTCAAGCAAAATGTATAATCCATCTTTAATTAGTTACAGCCACATTTTCATTTATAATCGGTAAGAGAGTATTTATGTTGCAGAAGACAATTTAAGTGCCTTTTTTTAAATAATATTCTGGACTCAGAGCCCCTTACTTTCTGAAACTTAAGGACTATGGCCTGGTATGTCTGTGTGGTGGGACTGATGGCTGTACTGTATTAATTTAGAATTTCTCTCCATTTGCGTAGCACAGTTGAAAACATCTCATGCTCTGAGGCAAAACCCACTTGGACTGTGGAGAAAATTCTTCTCTGCTTGTCTTCCCCCTTTTCTCAGAACTCCCTTCACAACAGTGGTTGACTTTCACAAGGCTTTTAATCATTCTTACTTTGATACAACTTTAAAGCATTTCACACAAACGCTCCAGTGAGGTGCAGTAATTGAGTATGAGGTACATCCTTATGTTGTGGGACACTTGTTCAACATGAAGAGCTTGTGGCAGATCATGTCACAGCAAGGACTGTAGGATGCTGGTGGTCAAAAAAAAAAGCTGGAAGGATGCAATTGCAGCAAACATTCAAGATGCTGACAAATAAGCAAAAATTGCCACAGAGGAGTAAAGAGTGAAAGTCTCAGAGGTAGAGGGCAATATACTGTATAGATAGTCTTCAGGATCTCAAATTTGATTTAGAAGGTCATACAAATCCAGTGGAGGCTTTTCAGGAGGTGCCAAACACCACTGAGTTATGTCAGGGCAAGGTCAGGTTGGATCTCAGCAAAAGGCTCTTCCCCCAGAGGGTGGTGGGCACTGAGCAGGCTCCCCAGGGCAGTGGGCACAGCCCCAAGGCTGCCAGAGCTGCAGGAGGGTTTGGATGATGCTCTGGGGCACAGGGGGTGACTGTTGGGGATGGGCCTGTGCAGGGCTGAGGGTTGGACTGGATGGTCCTTGGGGGTCCCTTCCAGCTCAGCCCATTCTGTGAAGCACAGGGCATGAAAGACGCCCTTGGCAAGGGCACTACTGGCTTTCTTTTTGTCATTTTTAATTTCTAATCCTTGATGGCCCTACAAGGTGGCAATTCCACCTTTGCTGAGGTACAGTCCAGACTACTTGAAAGAACAACCTTTATATTCCAGTAAATGAAGACTGTCTCTAATTGGCCTGTTGAGAATTAATCACTGCAAAAAGGAGAATAAAAGGCCTGAGTGCAGGAAGCTTTCTGAACAGTGTTACCCTGTAACCCTCCCCAGGCTGAATAAGGACACTGACCAGGGACTTTGAAAATCTTTTCTAAAACCTTCTTTGACAGTTTCTGTTTTAGGAACCCTTTGATCCAAGCATCAAAAAGAGATGGAGATGCATCCTGTCCAAACTGCAGTCACAAGCACTGAGAGGTTGGGCTGCTAAACTTCCACACCCAGAGAAGAGTCAGGATGAGGCAAACTTCTTGCTGATTTTATTTTTTGTGAGTTTTAAGCCCTGAATTTCTCCACTCCTGGTATGTCCACCACGAAGGAGGAAATCTCCTGGCACACCTTCTTTCTGCGTTGGGAGTCCACCATCAGCAAATTTGCTGCTGACACCAAGTTGGGAGGGAGTGTTGACCTGCTGGAAGGCAGGAGGGCTCTGCAGAGGGATCTGGAGAGACTGGAGGGATGGGCTGATTCCAATGGGATGGAGTTCAACAAGGCCAAGTGCAGGTCCTGCCCTTTGGCCACCCCAAGCCCTGCAGCGCTCCAGGCTGGGCACAGAGTGGCTGGAGAGCAGCCAGGCAGAAAGGGACCTGGGGGGACTGAGGGACAGGAAGCTCAAGAGGAGCCAAGAGTGTGCCCAGGTGGCCAAGAAGGCCAATGGGCTCCTGGCCTGGATCCAAANCCAAGGCAGAGTCCAGGGGAAGGGTCACTGCCCTGGACCTGCTGGCCACGCTATTTTGATACAGGAATTCACAGGATTGGGGGAAAAAACAAACAGGAATTCACAGGATTGGGGGAAAAAACAAACGGTCCAGTCCCCAAGCAGCAGGTGGCTTTTCAGGCAGCGCAAATAATCCCAGATAGTATTTGGGGATCCACTCCTTATCCTTCAGCCCCTGAGGGGCTGTGAAACCTCAGCCCAGGTTTCGTCTTGTTCTCCTGAAATAATTTGTGTTGTTTGTGCCAGGGAAAGGCAAAAGGGAGGAGGGGGAGGGAGGAGCCCATTTGCAAACACTTGGGAAGAAGGAGGCAGGTGGATTTATATTCAGATGGGGGGGATTTGGCTGTGGGACGTCTGAATGAATACAATCTGATGAGTTTCATTATGGCTACACCTCATTCTTTTAATTAACTTCTTGTTCTTGTCCTTGGTGAAGTAGTAATTATTTTTTAATTAGCCCAACACTGCACTGCAGAACTAGCCAACCCTGGCCTTGTCTCAGAGAGGTGTCATAAGAATTAAGTTAATTAGCTTGTCACCATCCCTGTAAAATATGGCTGTGTTTGGCAAAAAGGAAAAAAGAAGACCCTTTGCTGTTCCAAGGTTAATTAAAAAACAGGGTGCACAGGAGAGTCAGGTTGGAGAGAGGCAGATCCTGAGCTTTGGCTTGTGCTGGGATTCCCATCCTGTGGGCACAGAGGTACCAACCCAACGTGCTGCTGGCAGAATTCCCCAATTCCTGGGGCTCCCTGGCAGCCTGGGGCACCTCCCACCAGCCCAGGCTGCTCCAAACCCCATCCAGCCTGGCCTTGGACACCTCCAGGGATGAGCATCCACAGCTTCTCTGGGCAGCCTGGGTGGCTGTGACTGTGGAGGTGGGAAGGAATCTCAGACCTGAACCTGTTGCCCTCCATTTTTCTGTGCAATCTCTGCAGCTTTTGCTGGTGAACAAATATTTTTCAGATCAGCATCTCACAGAGTCAATACCAGAGGAAAAAAAAACCACCATGAAAACTTCAGAATTTGGAGAACTGATCCATTCTCCCCAGTTGTTTTTATTAAACTGAATGAAGCTCTGTAAAAATGAACTGATGGTTGAAAAATTGTTTTTTTTTTCTGTCAGAACCCATCTCAGTGAGGGATTTTCCCACCACCTTTTGGCAAACCCTGGTCCCTGCACATCCATGTCCCTGCAGGAAACACTCCCAGGTGTTCTGGTGGGCTGTGGCAGCTCCTCTGCCTTTCACAGAGAGCCCAGAGAAATCAGACTTTTTCTTCAAGCCTCATCTCGTGCTTATTTGACAGTTCAGCATTAATTTTTTTTAAAGGCAATTTCTATCTGTCCTGATTGAAGAGATGAACTTGAATATATGGTCCCTGTGGGATTTAGAGCTGTCTCCTAAATCTCCCCAGATGATAATGGCTCTGCTCTCTTCACTCCAAGGAAATCCTTTTTTTTTTCCCCTGTGTTGCCAGTCACTGTTTCTCCTGCATCGACTCTGACTGTTCATTAACACATTTCCTCGTGTGGTGTCGCAGGACAGAAAGATGGTCCTGACACCCCACCTGCTTGCCAGGGATGGGGGTTAAATCCATGCAGCCAGTTGTGAGAGGCAATTAATTGATCTGTGTAACAATTAACCAAGGGTGAAGCAGCTGAAGGAGCAGCAATGATGGGTCTTTCTCTATGTGTGGGTTTGGGGCTCCAATCAGAGCAGTGTGACTGGTGCTACAGGAGTGACTTTGTGATTTCCATCAGGGTAAAGGGCACCAGATATTTGGCACAGTTTGATTCTTGTTCTGTGTGAATACTTTATTTATCCTCCTCAAGCTCCATTCTGTGTATCTTCTGAAGCAATCAGGGCTGTTTCTCAGGTGCCACAGTTCTGCCTCTGTAATATTTTTTAAGTTTTTTTGTTTGTTTGTTTGGTTTTTTTTTAATATATGTTGTTTCCCTCCACCATTCTTTCAGATATTTTGTTTGACAGTTGGGTGTGAGACCTGCCTGCTTTTGTAACTGAGGAGTTAGGAACGCTCTGGTCTAGCTGACAAGGTGGTGTTCAGTCAAACGTTGAACTTGATGATCTTGGAGGTTTTTTCCAACCTTAATGATTCTGTGAGTGGGCACTTTGAGTTGCCTCTGACAGCTCTGGAGCTCTGAGCCTTATTACTCCCTCCAAAACTGCTTGTCTAGGGATGGTCTGTGGCAAAGGTGTTAACCCCACCTTAGTTGTCCATCAGGTGTTCACCTTCTGGTCCTTGACCAGCTGTACTCCAGTGGGTCCTGTGACAGCTTTGAGTCAGTTTAAAAAATACCAATAATACACAGAGACAACATCATTCTTTAGTACCTTTGGAGCCATTGGCTTTGTGGGGTTTAGGAGAAACTTCCATGGAGGAACTTGTACCAGAACTTTCTCCCTGACAGTTCTTGAGGATTTCTTCAGATCAGAGCTGAAGATATCTTTATAAAGAAAAATTTGGATTATTTTATAAGCTGGGGCTATTTTAATAGAAAATACTGGTGAATGTGAACATAATTTCATATAATATTTTTTTTCCCCGGAAATTCTGACTCTTCCCTGAAAAGGAATTATCTTTGATCAGGAAATTGAAAACTTTATGTCCCAATTACAGAATCATTCAGGTTAGAGAGCTGTGGGTTTTTCATTGTGAAATCAAGAAGTTCTATAGGCAGCCAGCTGCTCTTTTTTGGGTGAAAGATGTTATGTATTGAAAAAAAAAGCAGCATCTATCAGTAAAGCTTTGATAGGAAACTTCTGAGCAGCCCTTCTCTAGAGCAGCTGGCCACCATCAGAGACAGGATACTGGGTAGACAGGCCCCTGCTCTGATCCAGCAGAGTGATTTTTATATTCCAATGTAAATAATCATTTAAGAGGTAACTGTTTGGGGCTCCCTTAAGCTTTCAGCTGGGGGTCTGCAGGCTCTGTGTTTCTAACTCAGCAGAGAAAGCTCTTAGTGAAAAAATGAAGGGGAAATACTAATTCCAACAACCCCAGTGGTCTCCTTGAGAGAATAAGGATATTAACTTCGGCTTTAATAAAAACATAATGTTAACTAATCTACTGTGAAGAGCTTCAACTGCAAACTGTAGCAATTTACCAGTGAAAAATTGGAAGGGGACTCAGAGTTGGAGGGAACCTGCAGTCATTAGCTGCAGATTAAACATGAATTAAATTACTTCTGATTGTATCAATCCATCCATTGCAAGGATTGTACCTTTCCAGCATTCCTCTGCTGAAGGGAGAAAAGGGAGCTCTGGATGGATTTGCTGCCTCTCTGTGGTGGGGATAATATGAGAAAGTGGGCTGTGGGTGCCTGTGATGCACAGACAGCTGGCGGCCGGTCACTAGGGGTGTTCCCCAGGGGTCTGCGTTGGGTCCAGTCCTGTTTAACATCTTTATTGATGATTTAGATGAGGGGATTGAGTCCATCAGCAGCAAATTTGCTGATGACACCAAGTTGGGAGGGAGTGTCAACCTGCTGGAGGGCAGGAGGGCTCTGCAGAGGGATCTGGAGAGACTGGAGAGATGGGCTGATTGCAATGGGATGGAGTTCAATAAGGCCAAGTGCAGGTCCTGCCCTTTGGCCACCCCAAGCCCTGCAGCGCTCCAGGCTGGGCACAGAGTGGCTGGAGAGCAGCCAGGCAGAAAGGGACCTGGGGGGACTGAGGGACAGGAAGTTCAAGAGGAGCGACCAGTGTGGCCAGGTGGCCAAGAAGGCCAATGGGATCCTGGCCNAGGGAAGTTGTGGCCAGGTGGGGGTTGGTCTCTTCTCCCAGGCACTCAGCAATAGGACAAGGGGGCACGGGGGGCTCAAGCTCTGCCAGGGGAAATTGAAGTTGGAGAGCAGAAAAAACTTCTTTGCAGAGAGAGTGCTCAGGCATTGGAATGGGCTGCCCAGAGAGGGGGTGGATTCCCCATCCCTGGAGGTTTTTCAAGTGAGCTTGGCCGTGGCCCTGAGTGCCATGATCTGGTAAAGGGACTGGAGTTGGCCCAAGGGTTGGACTTGATGATCTCGGAGGTCTTTTCCAATCCAATTGGTTCTATGATTCTATGACTCTATGACATTCTCCAGTGTTTGATGAGGCCCAGGATTCTGGGTTTGCTGGTTCTACCACTGCAAATATTGCTTCTGAAAGGAACAGTCTTATTTTTGGATCCCAGAATGTACATCACAGCCATGCATCTCCAGGGTGTGAGAGGTTTCCAGCACTAAGGTGGGATAATCCTGGAGAGCAGAGACATCAATTTCAGCTGATCTTCTACCTCAAGATGAGGATCAGTTGAGGAGCAGTGCTGGGATCAGGTCCACTCAATGCCTGTGTGTTTGTATGTTCTTCCAGGAGTTTTGCACTGCTGTGGGGCAGTCAGTCATGCAGATGCCTTGGTCTTGTGTCAGGGAATGGTGGCTGTGGATTCCCCAAGTTTCTACTCAAGAAAGTCACTGGAACAGCCTCCTGGAACAGACCTGTTCCTCAGACATCTCATAAAATGCACATATTTTATTTGGTACAACTGGTTATATTTATTAACCACATGGATCCTGTTGCATGGCAGATGAACACTCGATATGAAATGACTGGGGAGTCTGAACAAAAAGCCTGTGTTCCATTTTTAAGAGCATCTGGACCTTGTGGATGGCCTTTGCCTGGAACTCTGTTATAGTAATGGATAACCTAATTCTAAAAACCTCCCTGCTTAAATTGGAGGGAAGCTTTTGTATTCATTCTGCTCAAATCTAAGGCTTTCCTTTCTCCTCCAGAGTGTTTACTACTAAACATTCAGTCTTGCCTGAAGATACAGAAAAATGTCAGCAACCTGCAAACATGCAAAAGACCATTACAAACTGGGTGAACAATAAGCAGAAATAGAATCCTAATTGCATGGCATATGGCTCATCCCCACAAACCTTCACACTCAAAGATCTGGGGGGTAATAACTATTCAAACAGACTGGAGGACATGTTAAGGCAATGCCTGTCTGGGCTATCAAACCTCATTGCTTGCAAGAAACACATAATCCCTTTTAATCCCATTCCTTGCATTCCGTGAAGCTGGAAGGCTGGGTTCCACTAAAACTGATTTTCTAGTTGATGACCAGAATTGTAAAGGAGCTGGGAAGGTGCTCACAGCCCACTGTGGGCATGGCAGGTTTGCTGCATGGGCAGGCAGGGCCCAAGGAGCAGGGAAAGGCCCAGGGCCAGCCTGCTGATGGAGCTCCAGGATACAAGGATGGCTATGCCCAGCCTCACCCTGATAGGAAGGGAATCTCAGCTTTTAAACAGAAGGAAGCAGGTGCTGGAGTGGGGCCAGAGAAGAGCAACGAGGCTGGAGAAGGGAGTGGAGAACAAGTGCCGTGGGGAGAGGCTGAGGGAGCTGGGGGTGTTTGTGCTGGAGAAGAGGAGGCTGAGAGGTGACCTCAGCACTGTCTGGAAGTGCCTGAAGGGAAGTTGTGGCCAGGTGGGGGTTGGTCTCTTCTCCCAGGCACTCAGCAATAGGACAAGGGGGCACGGGGGGCTCAAGCTCTGCCAGGGGAAATTGAAGTTGGAGAGCAGAAAAAACTTCTTTGCAGAGAGAGTGCTCAGGCATTGGAATGGGCTGCCCAGAGAGGGGGTGGATTCCCCATCCCTGGAGGTTTTTCAAGTGAGCCTGGCCGTGGCCCTGAGTGCCATGATGTGGTAAAGGGACTGGAGTTGGCCCAAGGGTTGGACTTGATGATCTTGGAGGTCTTTTCCAACCCAATCCATTCTATGATTCTATGAAATTGGAGTAGGCTTTTCCCTCTGGGATTAGCCCAAGGGGCCATTTGTGGTGCTGTGTGCCCATGTGAAATTGGTGGTGTCTTCTAGAACTGTGATGCCCCCAAATTCCTCATTGGGGTCTGTGGTGCTCCCTGTTGTCCCTACAGCTTTTGGTCAGCAGTCAGTCTTCTACAGAGGAATGGGAGTCTAGAGGGTGATTTTATTTAAGCATAAAGCTTTTTCCTCTGGGAAGTAAAAACACAAAACCAAATTCATCCTTAACCTGAAAATTTCCACTTCCTGAGGACTTTGGAATGATGGGAGCTGATGTGGGAAATGCTGACCTTTGGAATAATAAGCCTGGGGTGGGGAGGGCTGCTCCCATTGGGGAAAAAAAATTTAGGTTGTACCTTTCAGAGTGCTTTCCTACATACCCAGATTTATGGGAATAAGCAGTGTGGGCTCCAGGGAGGATGTTATGTTGCTGGATTAGCCTGGATGTGACTGGGGAATACGTTAAATCCTGATGAATGGTCACTCCTGTCCAAGTTAGTTTTCATTTAGGAGCAGTACAAGTCTGCCCTGATGAGCAGAGCCAGCTCTGAGGTGCTGGTTCAGGTGGAACTCCTGTAGGTTTAGCAGATGGAAGCAAATTCTGATTCTTCTCTGCAGACACTGCAGTGGGTGGTGTGGTGTGAATGCTTCCAAGATAATAATTGTAATAAAACCCCCACCTCCAGCTCATGCTGTTTCCCTACATGGCTCCCCAAGGACCAGTGGGATTTTTAGCTCAGCTTCAATTCTTATCAGTTTTCTTCTCTTTAATAATCCACAGTTTGAGAATCCCAGACCAAGGATGTTGCTCCTAAAATGGTCATTTTTAGCTGTTCAACCGTAGTGAAACAAAAACATTCTTTGAACCATTCCAGGTTGAGCAGAGTTATCCCACAGTTGGGTTGATCTGCAGGATTTAGTCTGAGGTGTTCAGAGGAGCTTGGGAGGGATGGGAAAGATGTCTGGCAAGCCCCTGTCTTGTGATATCTCCACCTCCTGCTGTGAGCAGCAGTGTGGGTTTTATTTTGTCTTGCATGGCAGAATAAAAAATTAAATACGTGGGAATTGTCACTGGTAGAACAAATCGAAGTTTGTATAAGGGTTATTTCATCCTCTTCATTAAAAGTAGGTTACTCTCCAGCTAAAAATATAATTTGGCAAAAAGGGAGTTGAAGCATTCATTCTGGGTAATGCTGAGATTCAACACAGTGACCTTCCTTGGCTCTTCTCCAAGCTGATTCACTTTTTTACTATAATATTTGCTGAAACTTTATCTTTTTGGTCTGCCCTGGACCATCCATCGCTGAGCCCTGCAGGTGGGGTCTAGTTGAGATGCAGCTCAAAGGGATGGACTGAGATTGGTAAGGACTGTTATTTCACTGAGGTCTATGTTAGATAAAGCCTCTTCTGCTGCCTGGAGTTGTTAGAAGGGGTGGGTTGTTTTTTTTTTTTGGTAGTATCATACCCTGTATGATACTGTGAGCCACAGCTGAAGTGCAGTGAAGCAGCCTGGGGAGGGGGCTGAGAGTTGGGTGATCAGGAGGTGTTTTCCTTCCATCCCAACCTGCCTTTAGCTGTGCTTTGGCCTCCAGATCCCTGTAAAGGAACCACCTGTTTCAAGTGAAGGGTTTGGTTTTTCCCTTTTTGCCCTGGGCAGCAGAGTGGGATGAGGAGCCAAGGGCAGGGAGGCAGAGTGACCCCTGCTCGGAGGGAGCAGCAGAGCCAGGTGAGCAATTTCCTGCTGCAGGAGCAAACAGGGCTGGCCAGGTCTCCAAGGGGGATCATTCCACAGATTTGACCCCACAAGCTGACTCCACAGTGGCAGTTGTCCCTTTAGAAGGAGTGAAGTCTGGGATGTGTAAATCACAGCTGTGGAATATTGGGTTAGTTCTGTTCCATTTTCATGGATGGGGGGAAAAGAGGGAGCATCCCCCCATCATAAATATTGCTGCAGATGTCACTGGCAGGGCTGGGTAGGGACAACAATGCAAAGATAATGACACTTCTCCTCCCCCCCTCCAAGCACCTCCCTCACTTTCTTTTTTTTCTTCCCTTTTTGTCTCGTGTTTCTGAGTTAAGAGGATTTTTTAGGCACAGTAACGAGCTTTTGCTTTGAACTTGGAATATGCATCTTGCAAAGAAAGCCCCTGGACCGTCCTTGCTTAGTGTGCCCAAATATGATTAGTGTCAGGCTGTGAAATATCGCTGCCTTATCTCCAGGAGCCAGCAGACAGGAACATTTCTGGGGATCAGGGGCTTTTCATTTTTTTTGGCAAAACGCAGACTTTGAGAAGGGGATGGTTTGTGTGCGCAGTCTCTTCACTGGCACGAGTCTCATAAGCCTCTGGAGAATCTCTGTGTCTCTCTCTCCTCCTCCTCCTCCTCCTCTCTCTCCCTCTCTGCTCTCTTTCGCTCATTCATTCCTTGCTTCATCCCTCATCATCTGCCTTGACACTAATTCATGATCAAGGGACATCATTTTCAAACTGGCAGATGATTTGAAGTGGAATTTCCTTCTCAGCCATGTCACTGTCTCACCTACAGCTGAAGAACAGCCCCTTCCCTTTTGTTCCCCACCAGAAGAGGTGCTTCCAAAAGATTTCTGGTTGCAGGAACTAATTATTTGGGCCATCACACAGGCTGCATTGTTGCTGTTTATCTGCTGAGCAATGCTGCTTTGGCAAGAAAAGAATGCCCAGCCCAATTTATTTACATATTAAAGGTCTTGCGCGTCAACAACTGCAGACTGTGGATAAAGGATTTATATCTCCTTTAATTTCATGGATCTGTTCAGTGGTTTTATTGAGCCAAAAGTGGGAGAAGAGGGAAGAAAATTAATAATAAAATGTGTTAAAATCTGTTTCCATCCTTGCTTCTTAACTGCCTGCCAGAATTGCCTGCCTCTCCCTCCCAAAAATCCCAACTGTTTGGAATAATAGGAGAAAGTCATTAGAAACGTATCACTTCAATGCCTTGGAATGCTTTTGTTTCCAATTCTCTTTGATCTTCAGATGGGGTAAAGATAAGGGCTGAGCCTCCTTTTTAATATCTTCAGTCCAAATCTGGAGCTCCCCATGTATGGAGAAGAGTTGTGCTGAAATCAGAGCCTGGCTTTGAGCTCATTCAAGGGAGCATCTTTGAATTGCAGGCTCTGATTGTGATCTGTTTCTGCTTGCAACTTGGAAATGTTCAGGATTTAATGTATACCAAGCTTAATACTCTTACATGCACCGTTGGCCTCTGTTGGGAAGGATTAGAGCTCTTCAGTTATAAGTCCTAAACCTTAATACTGCTCTGAAAGAATCTTCCACTTAAGTTACAGCACATACAGCACTGGGCTTTAAGCTGCAGGAGCACTGATCCTGCTGCCAGCACGTGCTTCCAGGCCTGACTGGTTTTGTGCTGATCAAAAGTTTTATGGAGTCTTGTCCAAATTGCATCAGAGTTGTCCTTGCTATTTTAGATGACATTGTGCAACTGCAGGTGCTGCTCTAGACAGACCCTTTCCTTGGAACAGGTTAGAGAGTTGATGCCCTTGCTATAGCCAAAAAAAAAAAAAGGAGAAAATAGTGAGGTTGCTGTGAGAGGGATTGTGCTGAGGTCTGAGCTGGAAGCCTGGGCTGAACCCCAAAAATCAAGGGAAATGCTGGTGTGATTTGTTTCTTGGCTTTGAACACTGGAGTGGGTTTTTTGAGCAAGAGTTGATTCAAGGATTCAGGAAAGGCTGATCCTCCTGAAGAACCTGCAGGTGAGTACTTATAGACCTGAGAAAATGTGACCTATAAAAGAGAAGAAATTCTGGTGTTTTAACTTACAGTGAGATGAGCTCAGTTGGTTAAAACTTGATTGTAATAATGCCAAGGTCATGGGTTCAATCCCCTGTGTGGGCCAGTGACTGAAGAGTTGGACTCGATGATCCTTGTGGGTCCCTTCCAACTCAGAATAGTCTGGGATTCTGTGACTGAGAGGAGACAGGAGGAACAGACTTCATGAGTGCAAAAGCTGTTGGGAGGACTTGTGGATTGTGTCACCCCAGGTTTGCATTACAGGAGGGGCTGTAACTGGGAGGTTTTAGGAGAGGAGTGTCCAGCCAGGCAGGTAGCAAAGCTCTGGAGGAGTTTGGAAGCAGCATGGAACAAGTGAAGGTGTTTAATAGCTCCTTGGGAAACATCTAGCAGGAAAGACATGGGCAGAACTGATCCTGCTTTGGGGAACAAGCAGGATACTACAACAGCCTTATGGCATCCCTTTCATCCTTCTCCTGCAGATATTCAGTGGTACTACTTCAGTTCTTGATTCACTTAACAGGCACCTTAAACCAGCTCAAATTCATTGCACTGAACTGCCAAAGGCTGTAGGGAGTTGTTACCTCAGAGTGTAATTTCTTCTTTTTTCTTTTGGGCTCATTTACCAGCCTGCTTTGTTCATAATGTGCCTCTTGTTTGACATATTCATTGATAACCAAAGTGCTGTTTTCTTGGCTGGAAAATATTGACTTTGAGGTTAGGGCCTTCAAATGTGTTCAGCATTTGCCAGCCCTTCTCCTGTTGAGGCCTGTGGCAATAATCCCATTGATCGCAGTGGGAGTGGAATTCATGGGACAGAAAATAAAGGGAGGCCTTGGAAATCCTGCTCTGAGCATTTTGTGACTCAGATGTCAGAGGAAACATGATGTAATGCAGTGTCAAAGGTACTCTGAAACCTTTCATGAAGAAGTTTTTTTTTTTAAATAGAAGTGACCTTTTAAATAGATTAACATTTTAGAAAAAAAAAGTCTATTAGCCTGAAAATATGGAGTTGAATCCCTTCTCTCAAGGTGTTGGAGCAAACCCCAGGATGTTGTCTTTTCTTACTGGGGAGAAAACCTGACCAAATTGAATGTATTTTGAAATATGGAATAAATCACCAGCAGGGAAGGAGACTCTCAGTGGGGAACAGGGGGAGCCTCACCAGAAGCTTGTAGTTATTGAGACAGATGAGCTTCTCCCTGTGCAGTGCTGTGGGTCTCATGGGATTGCTGGTCAAGGGAGGGAGTCTCCCATGGTTTTGATGCTTCCTGGACCTTGGTCACCCACTCCTGTCATTCTTGCATAATGTGGCACTGCCCTCTCCCCTGGGAAGTGGTGGCCAAATGTTTAGATAATGAGTAAGATGTATATAAATACAGGAGTACAGTTCAGAAAGGATATTGAAGGGCTGGAGCGGGGCCAGAGAAGAGCAACGAGGCTGGAGAAGGGAGTGGAGCACAAGTGGTGTGGGGAGAGGCTGAGGGAGCTGGAGGTGTTTGTGCTGGAGAAGAGGAGGCTGAGAGGTGACCTCAGCACTGTCTGGAAGTGCCACATCAGGGAAGTTGTGGCCAGGTGGGGGTTGGTCTCTTCTCCCAGGCACTCAGCAATAGGACAAGGGGGCACGGGGGGCTCAAGCTCTGCCAGGGGAAATTGAAGTTGGAGAGCAGAAAAAAGTTCTTTGCAGAGAGAGTGCTGAGGGATTGGAATGGGCTGCCCAGAGAGGGGGTGGATTCCCCATCCCTGGAGGTTTTTCAAGTGAGCTTGGCCGTGGCACTGAGTGCCATGATCTGGTAAAGGGACTGGAGTTGGCCCAAGGGTTGGACTTGATGATCTCGGAGGGCTTTTCCAACCCAATCCATTCTATGATTCTGTGATTCTATGGATGTGGCACTGAGTGAGAATCCACCGTATCTTGATCCAACCCAGCTGTGATCACCAGCCCAGGGCACGGAGTGCCCTGGGCTGGTGATCACAGTGGGTTTGGATCAAGGGTTGGACTTGATGATCTCGGAGGTCTTTTCCAACCCCATCCATTCTATGATTCTATGTGCATGTCCATCTTAATGTGAGATCCCACTTTGACTGTGAAGCTGAAGGATATGATTGTTTCCCAGTCTGTGCTAAGGAATGTTCTTCTTCAAACCATTCCATGACTCTATATATCAGGGCTCAGAATTCACCTTCTATGTTCCCCTGCACCAGTTCTACGAAATGGGTGTCTGAGTGAAATTAAGAAACCTGAGAGATTGCTCCTATCCCTTTGCCTCAGCCTATGTTAAAAAAGTTCAATTCTAGCCATGAAATTTGCACCGTATTTTTTTAACCCATAATAACATTTTTCTGTAAATATCTTCCAAGATTTTACTTCTCCCTTCTTGATTTATGAACACACACAAAAAACTGGTTATAAGTTCAAATGCTTGGATCTGTGTCTGTGATTGATTTTTGTAGCTGTCCTTTGCTCTCACCAAGATTTCCAGTTCTCAAAATACCAACTGGAATAATATATCCAATGTGACCCCTGGAATCTTCTGCTTGGGTTTAAGTTCAGCAGAGATTTCTGCCTGGAGTGGTGCTGCTCCCATTCCCATGGCAATAATTCCCTGAAGTCCTGTGCCTCAGCTCTCTTTTCCAGCTTCAGTTTTGTTTGTTCTGGGGCAGGTTTGCACCATCATGTGTTGGTGGGTTTGATTCTACTCTTGTCTTCACAACAGCCTGGGATTGAACTGAGCCTGTGGGAAGCAATAAGCTTTGCTGAGCCTTAGTTGGAGGGTTTGGGCACTGAACATCAGGACTTTTCACTTCTGAGTGCTACCTGGTAAGCCACACAATTGGGTATTGGCTGCACAGTCACTCCCCTGGTCCCCTGGGTGGGACTGAGCCCTGTGGTTCGATGGGTCCTCTGTGTGGTTCCCACATCTGCCTTTTGAAAAGAGGTGCTTGTGGTTTGCTGTCAGCCTTCCTGGAGGTCCACCCTTGCTCTTCTGAGGCACATTCCTTCATTCCCAGTGTCTGTGGAGTTGGGGGACGTCTGTTCTACCTGTTTCTGCACCACAGGGGATTAAACCTAAAGTAAACAATAAACACACGGAGGAATAAGGACACCACGCACCAGACCAATGTGATCAAGTGAATGCCTTTTATTACACACTGCACATGGTTTATATGGGGTTAAGGCTACATTCAATTGGCTAAAATGAATCTCACACCATCAATCTACAAATCCTAATTGGTTATAATCCATATCTCACAAGCCCAGTGTTTTGGTGAACTCATCCTGACTGTTTTCAGGTACATCTCTAGTGTCATGTGGGAAACCTGAGGAGTTCTCATGAGAAACTCCTGGGGAGTTGCTGAGAACTCCTAGGGAGTGATTTCTCCTTTCCTGGACACCAGCAGCTGTAGCCTTGCTGCTTCTCAGCTGATCTGCAGGAGCTGTGGCCTTGTTTATTCTTAGCTGTTTTCAGTCTCTCAGGGTCTCTATAGATCTGAATTGCTCACCTTTGATTTTTCTGTACCAACATAAACCCATCTCTCCCACAGCCAGGGCAAGCTTGTCACTACCGTATTCAGGACCCTGCATTGGCTCTAAGATTTTCAGAAAATGTGAAAAGTCTTATTTACATGCTTTTAAATTTAGGTTTGTACTGAAGAGAGAGAGGTACCCAAGGATGTAGGCAGGTGTCCTTGCAGTAATTTACACCAAAAATGTGAAGCACAAATTAGAGTGTGAAGTAGCTGCTCTTCTCTGGTCAGCATTGTTTTGGCAGTGCAAAGTGTTACGGTCTCAAAACAAACAAGAAGCTGATTTGGTATATCAGAAATGTTTCTTTTCTGAAAGCAGATTGATATGAGGTGTGAATTCATGATGGGAACAAAGAGCAGAGTGGCTGAGTGAAAGCTTTCCATGCTGGCAGGTGGGACAAAGCAGAATCCTGTGGATGCTTACTTTCAATCTAATATAGAATTTTAGAAAGTCTCTGCTTTGCCAGTGGATGGATCTCCTGCAGGCAATGATTAGGATTTTGTGCAGTAAATAACATGAGCTACTGTACTTGGTTTGTTTTGTGACAGCAGGAACAATTAAAAGCTGTGACACGCCACGTGCTTTCCATTTCCAGCTGCCTCGCTGCACTAACTGCTCCCTTCATACCCTGCTAAATTCATGCTTTGGCTCAAAGCAAATTTTCCAGTGTGTCCAAGGAGACAAAAGAGCAAGTGGAACGGTGAGAATCACTGTTCCAGGCTCAGTCCAAAAGTGCTTTCACAAAAGCCAAATGTCAGGATAAAGGCGATGGCTTGCAGGGAAGCTTCCCCCTTCCTCCAGAAACAGGCAAGCAAATAAAATAACCAGCACACAGCTCCCTGTGTGTGTGAGTGCAGCTGAAGTGCAGCATATTGTGGGGAAATCCCAAGCAGCATCAAATTCTTGCCGTAGCTTCAGGGCATGTGGCCTGTGGGGTACTGATCGATGCCTGTTTGCCCCTGACAGTGAGGTGATGTGAGCCCACGCTCCAGCCTCTTGCCAACAGTTGGAGTGGCTTTCTGGTGAGTTATTGCCTGGGTTTATCCACAGTTTCCTGTCACAATTTGGTGGTGTTGACTCAGAGTTTGTGTGCAGGTCATGTTGTGTTCTTCAACTCATGTTGCTGGGATTGGGGCACTTCTCCTGAGTGCTGGGTGTGATGGGTTTGCTCCGTGCTGGAATCACCCCCTGGGTGTAACCTGTGCTGCGGACTCAGATGGCACCAATTGTCTTTATACTGGCACTGCAACAAATATTAACATTCCACAGTTTAGGGACAGATTTTGGGGGTTTGTTTGGCTCCTCTGTTTTCAAGGAAGACAAACCTCTAGTTGCTGCCCAAGGCTTTTACACATCTGATAAAATGGCTCTAGAGCAGAGTTTCTCTGGGATCCTGGGCTGTGGCAGGTGGATGATGGAACATGGCTCTTGCCCCAGCTGATGCCTGGCATCTACACTTGCTTTGGGCAGCTGGTCCCAGTACAGGACAAAACAACCAGCTCTTTCTTTTTCTGTGCCATCCACAAGTGGTCTGCACATCTCTGACCACGACTATCCATGGGAAGTAGGAACTGCTTGAATGGAGACAACTGGACAAAGAAGGGACCAAGAAGCCTGTTCATAGGTCACTCTGACCCCCTGTGCCATTCTGGCCACTGCACTCCATCACATTTGTCACCTTGGTTTAGGCAAGAGTGGAGTAAAATTGTCAGCAATCAGCAGAATTTGCATTGAGTGAGTGGATTCTGCCAGGTGTGCTTGAAGTATTAAATGTTCTTTCTCACTGTATTTGTTTCAAAACCAAGAAAATGAACCTTTAATTCCTGAAGTAAAAATGAGTGAGTTTTCATGGCTTTTTCCAGATACTGTGAGTTTTAGGGTTTGGATGTAGGGGCTGTGCTGTCAACACTGCACATCATTCTTGTATTGGAAATCTGCTGTTTCTGGGTGCCAGGGAGTTATGGGATGGAAGGTGTACCTCATGGTGGATACCCTGAGAAGGTCATGGCTTAACCCTTCATGTAGGCTGAGATGACACCTCTCTGTGTTGCTAAGGATGGGACCAGACAGAAAAGATGCCACTACAGAGGCTTGATAAAAACCCTGTTTGAAGGGCCACAATTATCACTAACTGCTTCTAATCTGTCCTCTCTTTCTCAGTTTGTTAATTCAGAAATACCAAGCTGAAAGCCCCTTTATAGCTCTGGGGCAGGTGGCTAGTTTAAATCCATCTTATTACTCTTAATGAATGAGACTTTTTCACTTTTCTGGACAGGTGGCCAGAACCAGAGTCTGTAGCCTTACTCTGAGGCCAGGAATGTTCTTTAACCAGCCAAACTTTTATGCCAAAGGACTCCAAATGCATTGCTGTGACATTTCAATACACGAAGAAAATGGGTCACAAAGGGTGAAAAAGCAGGAGATGTGCAATGGGAGCTGGTTAGTGTTTGCAGTGTCTAGCATGTGTTATCCCATCTAGGTTATTGAGCATGTTAGCAGGGATCTGAGTAAATAAATAAAGCAGGAAGGGGGTTTGAGTTGTTAGTGGAAGAACTTCTTCAGTCAGCTGTTGCAAGGCTTTGTTTGGTGAACTTGAATGCAAACAATGTCCTGATGTTCACTTGTTCCAGACAGACAATGCTCAAGTACAGGGTTGTACACAGGATCAACAAAGCACTTTGGAAACCCCTACACTCCTCTTGTTTCCTTACCCATCAGCAACCTACCTAAGGGTCTTTGAGATAGGTTGGAAGGTGCCTTATTACTTTGTCTGAATTGCTCTTAAGAGAGGGTGAAATCTTTTTCTTATTATGAAGACCTGCTTTTATATGCCCAGAATAAGACTGACCTGAAACACTTAGTGTGAACCTGAATTCAGTCTTTTACAGTGCTCAAAAAATGTTGTTAGCTCTGCTCCTTCATTGCCTTTGGCCTTCCTGGGTTTGACCATTCTGGAAATTGTAATGCCAAATTGCAGCAATAAAACTAAGCCCTCTTGTGATACTTCCAAAAAGAACAGGAACTTCCAGAAATCTCCTGAGGAAGGGTTTAGCTCATGAGGTTTGCAGCCCTGTTCAGCCTAAATCAAGGAGTTTGGAGAAAGTTCAGAGGAAACACCCAAGCTTTTGAGCACTTCATCACACTGAGCCCTTGTAGGCTTTCCCATTACTGCTGTCTGGTTATACACTGTTCCTCATCAGAGGCTCAGCATGTCTCCTCCACAAACGAGCACTGGTCAGCCCCCTTTTCCATGCCGTGCTGTCTTCTCCCTGAGTCCTGTTTCCTTTTAATTGTCTCTGAAGAATAGTTACTTGCCGACATAATTTTCTCTTGGAATGATATTACAGCTTCTAAACCAAGCCTGGGTCAGCAGTCGCACATGGATAAGAGACTCTTTCCCTCTCATGTGATGCCATTTTAGTAGAAGATTAAGCTTTTAACCCTGAAATAAAAGCAGCCTTCCCTGTTCTCCCTCCCTCTCTCTTGTTATCGCTCCTGCTCTCTCTCTTTGCGTCCTCAGGCCCCATCAGTTAGACACGACATCAATTCTGGCTGCTGCTCTGGTGAGCAATCCATCCTGAGCCTTGATCCGGAGACTTAATTAAGTGTGAAATTGAGGGGAGAACTGGCACAAAAAATGGCCCAGGTCCCGCGAGGCAGAGATTTTCTAAGGGGCTGCAAAGCAAAGTGCAGATGGATATTCTCCAAGATGCCAGGAAGTTATTGACTGTTATTGCTCAACACCACGATGAGAAAAGATAGGTATCTAGAAGGTGTTGTCAGGGACTATTTTGCTGTGGGCTTCCTGCATTTAAGTGAATAGCACTGCTGTCTTTGTGCCTCAGTGGATGCAACAACCTACCTGTGGCCTTGAATTTCTTGCTGCTCTTGTGCAAGACTCTGCAAAGGATGAATCAACCTTGGAAATTGTTGCTGACCTCAGTTGGAGCTAATGCTCTCAGTTGTACTAAGATGGTCCTGTTGTGGTAGGAGGGACTGGCTGATTCCTGCTGGGAAGTTGTCTGTGGTTCTTTGTGCTGGGATAGTCTGAGGTGCAAAGTTCTCAGGTCTCCAGCTCTGCTCTACCTCATCTTACAGCCTCCTTTCCTGTCCCCAGGGGGATCTAAACCCTGAGCATCATGTCTTGGGATGAGGTAGTGTCTGTCCTGCTGCTCAGTGCTGGGGGCTCCTCCCTGCACCTTGGCTGCTCTCCTGGGCTGACCTCTTGATGCAGGTTTGCACCAGGAGTGAGAGACTTGGAGCAGGACTGTAGCTGACTTGCTCCCATGGCTGTTGAAATCCTACAATTAGAGAGTAGATCTGTGGCTTTAGGGGTTTCTCTGGAGGAGATTTTTTATAAGAGTATTCTTTGCAGGTGGGTTTTGGCATGGCCTATACTTGCCTTCTAGACCTGCATACTTTTGCTTAGGTTTATTGGTGAAAACATTGATGTCTGAGGGTTTTATCATGGCAGAAATATAGTTGTGGGGAGCTGTTGAGGATGGGGGAGCTGAGCAGGGACTGAGGATCCCTGAGCACTGCAGCTGATGCTGAACACCCCAGGTGTTAATGCTGCTCCTGCATGGGGCATGTGAGGCCATAGAGGAGACCTGGGGTGAGCAGGGCACCCCTGGGGCTTGCTGGGGCTGTGCAGGGATGCTGCTAGGGGACTTGGAGATAACCTTTCTCTATTGTCATCTCCCATCAGGGCTGCCTGACCAGCACTGCTGTGTGACTCCTGCAGGCTGTGCTGGCCCCTCTGGGCTGCCCAGGAGAGGTCCCAAAGCCCTCTTTGGGATGGAGAGGTCCCAAAGCCCTCCATGCAGGACTAGCGAGTCAGCTCTGTCCCACTAATCTCTTTCCCCCACAGTGCTGCCACCAAAGATCTGATTTCTGCCACGTGAGCTGGAGGCTGCTCTCCTCCCTCTTTCAGCACTGATGGCTCATTTTGGTCAGCTGTGGATTTAAGCAGCAGGAGGGTGTCAAATGCTCCCACCCGGCAGGGAGGCAGCTTGAACCTGCTCAGCCCCGAGCCAGCAACTTCATCATGTCAAGGCAGGCTCCCTCCTGCTGGCCCTGTGACCTCCGGGGTTTGCAGGCCAAATGCTAATGCTTCCAGAGAGCTGCCAGTGATCTCCATCCCCCCTCACAACGACATCCCTGATGCCTCCCGGAGAAAGGAAAAGAGAGTGATGTACAGTAATCTGATCTCTTTTGGGATAATACACTGTTCAAAGACACTTCCCACCACTAGAGAGACAGGGGAGTATCCATCGTGGGGGACCTCTGTTGTTCCCCCTCCTTTATCCTCTCCTAATCTCCCAAGGTGGCTTTACACATTTGGAGGGGATGCAGCCATGGAGTGAAGGCATCCAGGTGGCTGGAGGTCACAGCAGGACAGAGCCTGTTGCCTGCAGGGACTGGTTGTTGCTGGAGGATGCAGAGCTGGGAAAGGTCCTCTATGGGGTAAAATACTTTTTATCCCCTCCTCACCTGATGGAGGGGTGAACTCCCATAGGAAACCAACCCAAACCAGGTGAATGGCTGAGCCTGCCTGGGCTGGGCAGGGGTTTAGTCTTGAACAGAAGCCAAAGTTAATATTTTAGCAAGGTCCTCAGCAGCCTGCAGAGAGCAAAGTGACAATAGCACTGAATCAGCAGATCCCTGCTGGCTGGGGGGAAAGACAATCAGCCTTTCTCTGGTTTCCCTGTGTACTGGGCCTGGAGGACCTACAGCTCAAGGAAAGCTGTCACATGTCATGGGAGAGAGAGAGTTACAGCCCTGCTGCACCTGCAAAGCTTTGCTGTAGATCATGGGCAGCAGATGGGGCATGTGTGGCAAAGGGCTCCTGTGCTCTGAGTCTCTGGGATTGATGCTCAGCGTGTGGAAGATGCTGAAGAGTTTTTGAAGGCAAAAATTTCCTCAAACAGGCCATCCTGAGGATGCAGATTAAGTTCAGGAGAGCAGGTCTGAGCCTCACAGCTGTGCCTTGGGCATAATTTCCTGCGTGTTGATTGAAAATTTCCTGAAGAGTAATAAGGACAGTCAGTGAAATCACTGGTGCTCTGGTGTTTAGCATCACCTGAGGATCACCTCAGGCACTGATGATAATTGCCTGTGGAGATGACACAGCAGTAAATATTGAGCCTCAATTTAATGTATTTAAGTACAATAGAAGCTGACAAAGCTTCATTTCAGTACATTGCTTTTCTTATAAGCTCTCTGGAAACCTGCTGGTCTATGTACACTCCTCAGCAAAGATTTAGTAACAGATGCTGTAGCCATGTCTAATGTTAGCAAGATTTCATTAGCTATATATAGCAAGCTTCTCTCATTTCAGAGCCCCATGATGTGTGCTCAGAGATTGCTGCTTGAAATTGAAAAGGAGAGTATTTTGTGATGCATTTGTTTGTACTTCTCTGTCCCCCTTTTAGTCAGAAACACTCAATGTGCTTTCCTCGCCTTTGGTGTGAATTAGCGAGGTACTGTTGTATTAATCTCCTCTGGGCTCAGTTCCAGTTGTCTTATTTGACTCCAAATGTGGCTTCCACAGGCCCATTTGTGGATTAATACACTGTTCCGCATAAGCATGCCATAATCCAGCTTTAATTGTGTTTTTATAGTGAGTGTAACAAAAGACTTAGTGGTAGTGGATAAGTACAGACCTTTGGGTTTGACCTGAATAGCAGGAAAAGCTTTGCAATGAGTCTTGGAGAAAAGAAGTAGCGGCAGGGAAAGAGGAACGAGATGCAGGTTCAGTTCAGGTGCATTGGATTGGTTAAATATGACATCTTTGTAAGCTACACCATCTTTCCTCCATCTAGCAAAATTCAGGGATCTTATTTGTGGTTGTCCAAGTATTTATTGTTGTGCCACATGGGAAATTATTAGTTTAGTCATAGAAAATGGGGATTAAAGCAAGATTTTAGAAGTTAGTCCCCAGGGAAGTGCTTAAAGGACATGTGATGGATTTTGTTGATAGCAGAGTTGTCAGGACTAAATGTGTTGTGAGGTGGAGTCTTGTGAAGTGGGTTTTATGGCTGATTTTATTAAATGTTTCCATTAGTGAAGCTGTTGCAGAGAAGGAACATGCTGATGATGCACTGTGGGGAGGCATCGATAGAGGAGGAGGCTTGGAGAAGGGCAGCAGTAGAAGTGGTTTGACATTTAAGTGCAAAGTGATGAATTTATGGATTAAGATCAGGAATTTTTGCTGTAAATTTGAGCCTCACTGGTTGTCAATGACAGAAGTGAAGGAACTGTCTGTGTAAATCAATCACAGATGCCTTCAAGACATGGCTATGATCAGAAATTGCATGGGCAGGCTCTCACCAGCAGCCATAAGGAAGCACTAATATCATGGCACACAGTGACCATGTGAGCTGGGAATCCCAGTGTAGTTCTGCTTGCAAGCTTTCCAAATAGGAAAGATCCCAGTGGAAGCAGGTCCAGAGAAATCTGAAGGCTGGAAAAGATTAGGAACAGGGTTATTTTATGTGCATGAGGTCTTGTGTTCTCTCATGTCACAGGTTTCCTTGTGTTTTGGCCCTGGCTTTGTGTCAGGTCTGGTCAGTAGGTATTGGAAATGTCCAACTCTGCATTTTCCCTGCTATTTTGGGATGAGGGCTATGTGTGTTGCAAATTACGTAGGTATTTGATGCTAAAAAGGGAAATATTGGACCTTAGTAACAAAGAAGTGGAATAGATATGTTTTGAATTTTATAACTATCCCCAATGGACCTTCTTGCAACCTCCAGTGAAGCATCTGGACATGGTTATAAGGGGAGGTGACTGGACAAGGTGTGCTGCTGATTTATCCAGTTTCCATTTCTTATGTTCATTGTATGAACTGATCAGAAGGTGCTGGAAATACAGAGCAGAAATAAGAAAAGGAGGTGGGAACTAGGAAAAAAACAGTGAACTCCTTTATGAAATGACAATCCAGGACATACCTGGCAGAGGAAGATGCTTGGGAGCTGGCAGGGCTGAGGAAGTTTTCAGAGGATCAGATGGGAACCTGCAATGCATAAAGCAGCTCGTGGGTTTTGTGATTCATCCTTTTATTTCTTATTTCAGGGAAAACCAGTACATGTTTGAACTTTGCCTGCAGCACACCACTAACCAACTAGGTGAGGGTTTCTTTCACTATAGGAATGGAAGGGAGCATTTATCCCCAGTTATTGTCTTTTAAATCAGGCAGGTGTTGTAGCTACAACTGCAAAAGCAGCTTGTGGAAGGCTGGGAGAGTGGATTCCTGCAAAAGAGGGGAGGGATGGCTGAAGGAGCTCCCCTGGACAAGAGGGATGCTGTTTGGTTGGGCAGGCTGCAGGTGAGAGGGGGAACAGTGTTACACAGCCACTGAGGGACTGGGGGAAGAGGAGCAATAGATCTTAAGGCCATTTAAAACTACTTTGACCTTGTCACCAGTAGACTAAAACACAGATGATGTCCCATGCTGAAGAGATCCCTCTAAGGCCTGCCTGCGTGGGAGCATTGCAGGCAGAGCAGAACAGGGCTGTGCCACCTGAGCCCTTCCCACAGTGAGCAGAGCTGAGCTGGGCCACCAAGAGCTGTCCCACCCAGCCCAGGGGGTGCCATGACGGGAACTTCTCTTTTTAACATTAAGTTTGCGGAAGGAAGGACTGAAATGATTTGTTTTTCTACCTCATTTTTCTTCATCTCTGTATTAAACTAACAAATCCTTCAAACTTTTGGAAGCTTGACAGTACTGCACCTCATTCTCCGTTTCTTGAGCTTGGACCAGTTGCGCATGAGCAAACAAAGTTGTGTTCCCCACGGGGCCAAAATAAGAAATATGGAGGGAAAACAGGGGGAATGGCTGATCTGGAAGATACTCAGTGCCAGGAGCTCCACATACTTCCACAGAGCTTCCAGGGTGCTCTGGAGACTCTCTGGTCTGGGGCCTTCAGCATCCCTGGGTTTGTTCACATGGCAAGCAAACACCTGCAACTGGTGGGACTTACCCTCTTGGGCTCAACAGAGTGAGCTCCAGTCCTACCATTTCAGTGCCTGTTTGGTGCCATGTTGTGTCTGTGTGTAAAACACCAGTTGTTCACTTTTTGCAGGTCAAGGATGTCTCTGTCTTAGTCCAAAGTGAGAGGTTTTGGTGCTTCTTCCTCAGAAGGGAATGAGGCTATTGGGATTTACACCTGTGCTTGCAGAGAGATGTACATCACCTGCTGGGCATAAGTCTCTGTTCTGCTGCTGGTTAGAAGGGGAAAATCCAGAGAAAAATGGTGGAAATCAGTGAAATTTCAGAGTATGAAAGGGAGAATCTTGTCCTCTCTGTGACGAGTTCTCCCTATACATTGGACAGGGGCTCTCAGCACGTCACCCTCAGTATTTCTTATAAAAATAAGTGGGTTTTGATCAAAAACATTTACCATGTGTCAAATTAGGTGGTGGGGTTTTTTTGGTTTTTTTTTTTTTTTGCTTACCAATCCAAGAAAAGAGGTAAGTCCCACCAAGGTGTGAGATTGGTGTCTCCAGCCAAGACAGCAAAAGTTTGCTGTTTGAAAAGCCAAGTTAAACAAGACACAATTAGGACTAACGTGCCCCCCACAGCTCCCACAGGCCAGTTTATGGGTCCTAGGGGGACCAGAACTGGGCCTTGCTGTGTCTTGTTTGCCTTGGCTGCATAACACTGCGAGCCCCTGTGCCTGTTGCTTGGCGTCCTAGGCACAAATCACACCTGCAGGAGGCTCAGGCATGGACTTTTTTCCTTTCTCCTCCTCTCTGGCCAAGTGTTTTAGTTCTGATAAAGTGCAATATAACCTTGATGCCACAGAGCTGGCTTTTCTGAGGAAGAGGGCTCACCAGCTTGGCTGAGATGGCACAGGCTTCCTACAGAGCAGCTCTTCCCCTCAGCATTTGCCCATGATTTTTGGGTCTCTTGTGGCTTGCAGTTGTCTTTCTGGTTAGAAATGGAGAGATTTGCAGGTTGCTGGTGCATAGGAGGCATTTCAGGAACTCTTTTAGCTGCCTTCAGTATTTGCCTGTGGTGAACACTGGGGATGGGGCAGCACATTAACACCAGACTGTTGCTCTGAGATGGAAATGCAGCTCCAACCTGTTGGGCACTGCAGATCACACTCCCACCTGAACTCAGGGGAATTCTGGGGTCCAGTACAGCTTTACATAGGGAGTTTTAAGTCAGGCTCTGATGCTCCTGTGCTTAAACTCTAGAAGCTTTCAGTCTCAATCAGGATGCTGTCTGTGAAATGTGCTGCTGTAAATGCTGGTTTTTCGAGGCTTGTCAGGACATTTCATACTCAGACTCTCCTTGGGGTTTTGGCTGTGGAGGAGTATTATTTTTTATTTAAAACCCTTTCTTTCTGTGTGAACACCACTATGTACAAAGATGCTTTCCAGCCAGTATAGGGAGTAGATGGAGAAGAAAGGAGGCAGGAGGAACACTCCAGGCCTACTGGTCAGGCCAAGCTCAGGCTGGAGGCACAAGTAATGCTTTATTTGTCTGCCTGACATGGCTGGGAAACACAGACAAGTTCCATGCCTGCAAACTCTCCTGCAGAGCTCTTGCCTGCTGTGTATCATTAGGCCATATGGCTGCAACTGCAATACATTAAGGAAGAGATACCCAGCCTATAAAGGCAGTGACACGTGACTGCAAAGGTCAATGTGCACCAACTTAATCATGTTGTTTGAGTCCTGGATAGGGCTTGGAGAGGCTGAGGAGCCTCTAGTCCCAGTAACTGATAGTCAGTGTTCAGAGGACCTAAGACCAGCCTGAAGTTAAGAGTATGTGTAAGCCTGTTAACACTTTTTGCTCGCCATCTTCTTGTTTAGCATCTCTACTATGTCAGCATTTGTTTGTCTCAGCTTCTGGGCTCGTCTGAAGGGATTTGATCTCCTAGAGCCATGTAAGGACCCCGTGAGGCTTCAGAGAGGTTGGTGTGGATGAGCTGAGATGTGGAGCGAGGAGGGATGCGATTTCAGGGAGGTGCCTTTGTCCATCCTCTCCTCCTGTGACCATTAAACTCACCCACAAATTAAAAAAGCAACAGCAAGAGGCATTTAATGGCTCCATGGTGAGGGTGACTGAGAAGAGGGAGGGGCACTTTTTGAGTTTTTCCATCGTTTTCATGTGTGCTGCTGGCCCGGAGGGACGTGCCCTGGGTGCCTGCTCATTTCAGAGCTGCAGACAGGGGACTGTTGCACGAATTGTTATCCCACATTACAACTCCTTTGGGGGCAGTTTGGTATTTCTCACACTTGCCTGCGAAGTTTCCCAGAGACTCAAAATTAGGCTTGATGCTGAAGTCACAGAAATGCTTCCTGGTGTCTCTTAGTTGCACTGCTGGCTTGTAGGAGGCCATCCAGGGCTTCACCCTCCACACTCTGGGGTGTTGTGGAAGGTGGTGAGGTGTGAACGGAGTCATTATTATCCCAGGGAGGTTGGTTGATGGAGGCAGCACAGGTTGAGCCCACTCCTGTGGATGAATGAACTCATTATAGTTCACCGCCTTCAATAAAAGAAATTGTGAATCTTAATTAAAAGCACAGTCGTCTGCATTTGTGGAGACATTGTTTGGGCTGTTTCTTTAGCTGTTAACAGGTTGTAAAATATTTTTAAGAGTTTCTTTTTTGCGGGAGGTGGTGGGTATTACTAGTTAGGCTGTTAAAAAAAAAGTTTTTAATTAAAGAAGGATAGTTTAATGGTTATAGAGGTGAGGACCTGAGCAGACTCTGCTGCTGTGCTTGTCTCAGTCCAAAGTGGAGCTCATATACAGCAGCTTTCATCATGGGGAGCCTCATGGCACCTTCTATCTCACACCCACTGTGGGCCATGAGTTTTCTGTGCTCTTTCTTCAGGCCCTCACCAAAATATCTCCAGCATCCTCTTGCTGTCCAGTGTGTGTGTCTGGGTCTCTGCTGACAGCACAGCTCAGGTGACCTGCTCTTCCAGCCATGGGCACGTCTCAGGAGCAGAGTCTGCTCAGCCCCTCGGTGTGTGCCACGTCCCAGGGCAGGGAGTGGCCACTGGGGATCCCTCTCCAGTGACTGTGTCTGGGGGTTTCAGCCTCCAGCACCTGGAAAGCAGATGGCTTCAATATTTTTGGGTTATGAAAATAGGGCTTGTAAGTGCACATGTAGCAGAAGCAAGGCTTAGGAGGTGGCCTGGTTCTAATTTTCCCCCATATTGATTTTCCCATGTCAAGTTGCTTCCTTACCTGAGGGGAAGGAGGGTTTGGTTTGTAATTGTGTGAAGGTTTCTCCTCAGTGCTGTAATGTCTGCAGAGGCTTCAGGGCTCGGACCTGGTTTTCATAAGCATCACTCTGCCTTTGTAACACATCTACATGGATAAAACATACTTTCCAGATTCCTTTCCACAGAAGAAGTGGAAATCTTGCATCATCCAGTGGCTTTGAGAAAGCTATTCTTGCAAGGAACATAGAACCTGTTGGGTTGTTATATGTGAGAAAATTCCATTAAGACAGCAAGCATTCTCCACTTTTTATGAATTATATGTCATTTTTTTTTTGTTAAAAGAAACCCTTCATTTTCCCTAACATCATATTTTTCCTGCCATTTTTTTTTCCTCCTTTGGAAACCTGAAATTTCTTCACATGACTCGATATGGACAAAGCACCTCCTTTCATGGAAACCTGTTTTATCTGTAGCAAAAATATTTGGACAGGCTTTTTTTTTTTCCACACCCCGTTCTAGTACCATGAACCACAGTGAACAAAACCCTGTTGTTGTGTGTGGGTTTCCTGTGGAATGACCTTGCTCCAGTCTGAGTGTGTTGCCACGAAGCAGCGCAACGATATGATCTTATAACAACTGAATGTTCTCTCAGGGTGAGATTTCATGGCAGGTGATATTTCCCCCACAACAATACCATCTGCAATTATTTCCCTACATCCAGTGTCACTGAAAGGTCTGTCCCAGTGAAAGGCTCTGAGTGGTCTGTTTTCACTTTCGACACTCAAACTTTCACTTGGAGGTGAAAGTTCACTCGAACCACGTCTTGGTGAAATATCATAATATCCAATTCCACAGCAGGTTCAGAGAGTGTTTCATAACATTTTTGAACCAGATGTCACGCTGATCTAAGAGGGAGAAATGGGGGCATCTTTAATGTGTCACCACACTTTATCTTAGAGCAAATAAACCTTCTAATTCTGTGAAGGGAGGTCGTGGCAAGGAAAGCAACACAAGCCCTCGTTTTAGCGTGCCAGTGACATCACTCTGCCAGGGAAGTCAAAACAGCTGGAGCCCAATCCTCCAGGTGTTGCTTGGGCAAAAATCCTAGTGATCCTCACTAAATATTTTGCCTGGTTACCAGTGACTGAACTTCTTCAGAATTGGGCATCTGTTTGGTGGAGGATACAGTCTCTGCATTTATAAATAAAAAGGATGTGTTGGTTTTGCTTGTGGCTTGTTTGTTTGACTGTTTTTATGATGGTTTGCGGGAACAAGATGTATTTGTCTTGTGGCAGCCTCTCTGCTCTGGTCTGGGTGTTTGGGGTGATGCACACATGGAGTTAAAATACCCAACTGCATTTTTTTGTGGCATTGAGGCTTTCATTCTCCAGGGTTGTTTCGGGGTTGCTGCTGGGCCTGAGCATTACAAGGGACAAAGCAGCTGCACTCTCTGCTTTCATCTTTTGCTGTTCTTTTTGTTCTGTCCCCTAAGGAAGCAACGTTTATGTTGCTGTGTGTTTGCAAGGCTGCTGCTCTCTGTTAGCAGCCCTCTGAAACAGCCTTTGAACTGTAGGCCCATTGCAGCAGGATTTGATGGTGAGAGGAGGTCCCAGAGCTGTTGGGTTCATTGCTCTTTGATACCGGCAGGTGATGGAGGAGTGGAAAGATGTGACTGCAGGGAGGAAACAAGGGGGAGTGTGTATGTGTGTGTTTTCAGGCTTTAATAAGCACCAAAAAAACAGGCTTTGCTGCTTTTGCTCTCAAAACTCTGTGAGTGAAGCAAAACTCAAGGGTGCTGAGGCAGCTGTTCAGACAGCCCAGCAGCAAGATGTGCACTGTGTTGGGTATCTCTGCATGGGTTTGCAGGGTTTGATGTCTGCTCTCCCTGCTGGGTGTTGCTGAACATCTGCAAGGTCCCACCATGTGTGCTGTTGGTCCTGCCTTCCTCTGCCCACCCCAACACATGGGCTTTGGGAGTCAGGGCATCCTCACTGCTCAGCCTGCCTGGCCTCAGACCCCTTCACTTCCTGCCATCTCCATACTGCCAATGTTTTCCTCAGCCTGTGTGAGAGAGCAGCATCCCTTGTTCTGCCTGTTTAACCCCAATCCCTCCCCTTCCTCAAACCCCAAATGCAGTTGTTTAATCCATGATTAAGATAATAGAACTGAGGGCTGGAATAAGGCAAATTCTTGATGGTTTGAGTGTGAAGCTGCAGTGGTCAGGTTTGCTCAAAGCCCCTGCAGGGGAGGGGTGGGGGCCTTTCACTCCTGGATGTCAGATTAAAGCAATTCATCCTAATCTGATTAGTGGCTAATTCAGTGCCAGTCTGCTGATGGCAGCCTGGCTTAGGGGGGTTTAGGGCTGGTGTTTACCCTCAAGTGCAGGGTGCTCATCCCCTCGAGGGGGCTGGCTCTGAGAAGCTGATGGCTTCTTTGTGTCCACGTGTGCAGGATTATAAATAATAATAATCATCATCATAATAACACAGGTTCAAAGCACTTGTGAGCAGTGACTGGGGCTCCTGGTCTGCATGGCTTTGTCTGAACTCTTGGCTCTGCTTTGGCTGCAGAAGAGAAACTTGGGGGGGGTCATTTGCCTTCGGTGGAGCAGCAGTGGGAGGGAAGGCTGAGTGAATGGCTTGTTTCATTTGGATGTGCCCCTTCGGAGGCATTACACGTGAATAAGTTGGTTGCCCTCTGTTTAACCCTTTTTGAGACCTGCCTTTCTTTTTGAAGTGTCCTTGGGGCTTTGCCTGACTTTTCCAGGTTGTTTGCTTGTGGGGGGACACTGGGCTGACCAAGATGGGGCTCTGACTTTATCCACTTATCTCCCTCTGTGGGGAACTGGTTCCTGGCCTCACCAGTACAAGTAGCTGTGGCTCCAGTTGACTGTGGAGCTGCTCTGTATTGATCACGGGTTCTGGGTTGGCCCAGCTCAGCCATCTGTGCTTGGGCTGCTGTTGCTCTGAGCTCCAGCCTGTGTGGTACCAAGTGATGATGTGCAGTAATGCTCAGCTAATCCCTGCCTGTGGGATGGCTGGTTTAGGCAGGTGGTCTTGGATTCCCTATTTTTTTCCCCCTGCAGGCTGGTCACACTGAGTGGGGCATCAGGAGAGATGGAAAGGGAGTGCTCCGGGGCACAAAATGGGATCTCAGCTTGTGCAAACCCACCTCTGTCCCCTCTTGTGCAGTGTCAGGGAGATGATTCGTGGGTGGTGAGAAATGCATGTGGTGAGGTCAGGGCACTGTGTGTGCCTTACTGCTGGGGTGTGGAGGGAGGTTTGGCTGATAAGATTTGACTTTGCACCATTTGACCTTTTCCAGTGAGTTGTGCCTGTGTTGGCCATCGTGTTTGTGAAGAAGCCTCTTTGCCAAACAGGATGGGATCCTGGCTCAGCTCCCACTTGGTGCTCCAAGAGCTTTATGGAAGTGCTGTTTAAACTGTCTGGCATGGAGGCATCTCCACCATCGTTTGACTCCTGAGGGTGCAATGCACAGATACAGTTTTTGGATCTCCTGAAATATCCTGGTCTGGCTGTTGATGTGAACCCACACTTCTCGAATTGTTACAATAGGAAGATTTACTGCTGCAAGTTATGATACATGGGGCAGATTCATTCTTCCTTGTACCTCTGAATACATGAGTTCTTTCCTAGAAGCCAGTGATGCAACACAGAGGTAAATCAAGCAGCAGGTCCACAGTTTTGATGTATCATAAACATGTATTACCTTCTTGATCCTTCATACCTTCTTGTTCCTTCAGATACATTTGTACTAACAGCCTTACACTTGTGTTTTTTTCTTCCCCACAAGTCTTTTCTTTAAACCCAAACTGGTGAAAGATCTGTGATGTATTACCAGTTTTCCATTTTTCTTAACAACGTAGCAAATGTTCATTGATTTTTTAGAGATGAGATCAGATAAGGGAAACAGAAGCCGAAAGAATGTGCCAGGAAGTTTAACACAGTTAATTCGGTGACCTTTAGATGTCAGTATAATCAAAGAATAACACAAGACTGGGGCAGATTTGGGAACCTTCCCTCATGGTGGAATGTGGTGGGCTCGTTTGCTGGACTCAGGCTCCTGGAAACCTTGTTGCTGCTAATTTATGTGTTTGTCCAATGTGCAGCTAACACAGAGTCTCAATGTGTGTGTAGGTAAGTGCCAGGAGACCTTTCTGAATGTTTCTCTGTGGCAGAGCATTGCTGAGGGATTTTGGATCTTCTTCTTGGCCATTTGAAGGAGAGGGAATGCAAAAGGGAAAGGGAAACAACTTCCCTGGCGTTTTGCTTTGTGCCTGATGCTTTTACTAACATGGACCTATCAAAAACTGGTTTTTCAGGAAGAATCGTGGTAAATGCTTGTGGAGCAACGAATCCAGCAATTTTCTCTCTCTATAAACCCATTTCTGCACCATTATTGATGTTTTATAAGCCTTTGGACATTAGAAGTGATATTCTAGTCCTTACAGCCTTTTTTTTTTTTTTTTTTTTGTCAGAGAGGTTTTTGCTGTAGTGCTGCTGACACAGCAGGTGTGTTACTCTGTTACTACAGACTTACTTTGAAATGTTGAGTTGTGTGAGAAAAATGTGCCTGTAAATAGTTTTGTACTTGCCCATCAGGGGAAGGTTTTGTGTCCTGTGTTGTTTTGGTCCCTGTGTCCTCACAGGTTTGAACTTCTAGTCCAGGTAGGTATTGCAACTACTTCTGGGTTATTGATGACACCTCTGCCTCTGCAACTTGTCTGTTTTTCTTTACTCTGTATTTTAAATGCATTTTTCTATCATGTAGAATTTGCAAAAACCCAGACAATGAGCTGGAAGCCATTTCCACACTCTACCCTTTCCACTTAGTGTCTGTCCTGTTGTTTTGAAATACTTTTTAAATTGCAGTTTTCCCAGGCAATGTTTGAAGAGATTGACAGGACCCCATTAAGGCAAATTTGGCCCCTGAATTATGTTCTATTTAAAAAATCCAGCACCCTCAACTTCCACAAAACCAAAGATCAACAGAATGTTTCTATTAAAAGGAAATCCAAATGGAAACAGCTTTTAAATCTATCAAATATATGTTCCCTTTCTTTATTTGCCTGTCAGACTTTGTATGTGCATGAAGGCCAGACAGTGAATTGACTTGAAACATATTATTACCTAAAATGATATTGACATCAGAAATGCAAAAGCACCAGAGAAAAAAAGGTGGCCAGAGCTGGAAAATTCTGTTCTGGGCTTGGGTCCAGATTGTGAAAACCTCCTGCTTGCCTTTTGGGTCAGGAGAGTAGGATGCAGGGCTTGCGTGTGAACCTGGATCGGGCCATAAGCACTGATGAGGTTTTGCTGTTTAATGGTCTCAAGGTGGGCTGCCCAATGTCTGGCTCAGGAGCAGCATCTGGCCTGCCAGGACAATCCATCTGGCCTGGAGCCCGTTCCCAGCCTCTTGCTTTCCTGAGGGCCCCTCGGGCACAGGCAGAGACTGGGCTGGGTAAATGTTGGCTGCCCTCAGCCAGTTCTTTCCTACCTTTCCTGTGGGCATCATCACCTTTTCCAGCCATGAGGCTACATCAGAGAGTCACAGAGTGGATTGGGTTAGAAGGGACTTAAAGGTCACAGAGTCCAACCCCCTGCCATGTGCAGGGACAGTTTCCACTAGCCCAGGTTAGTCCAAGCCCCATCCAACCTGGCCTTGAATGTTTCCAGGGATGGGGCAGCCACAGATTCTCTGGGCAACCAATTCATCACCGTCATCACAAAAAAATTCTTCCCTATGTCTAGATTGAATCAGCCCTTTTTCAGTTTCAAAAACCATCACACCTTGCCTTATCACAAGAGGTTCTGCTAAAAACTCTGACCCCTCTTTCTTATGAGCCTCCTTTGTGTATGGAAAGAGTTCAGTAAGATCTTCCCAGAGCATTCTCTCTTTCAGGCTGAACAACCCCAGGTCTCCCAGCCTGCCCCCATAGCAGAGGTGCTCCAGCCCTTGGAGCACATTCATCACCTCCTCTGAACCTGTTCCAACAGGTCCATGTCTTTTCTGTGCTGAGGAACCCAAAGCTGGACACTACACCAGGTGGGGTCTGACCAGAGTGAAGTAGAGGGGCAGAATTCCTTCCCTTGACTTGCTGGCCTCGTTGTGTGAAATGGGAGAGTTGATAGGGCTGGTGGGAGGGGGAGCTACTCTATCCCAAAGGAAAGGGCACCCAGAAGGTTTGCAGTCAACAGGGTGACTGCTGTGGATGGGAGAGGTAGAGGGTGGGCTTGGCCACCAGTGCTTTGAAGCATCATGGCAAAGCTCTAAATGGTAAGTTCAGCTCCAGAAGGGTGATATCTGAGCAGCCTGGTCTGGCTTTGGGGACAGCCCTGCTGGGGCTTTGACTGAATACCTTGAGGGGTCCCTTCCAGATTAAGTTTGTAATTGCTTCCCTAATTGTAAGAACAGCCTTACTTTTGTCATGTGAATGTGCAGTCCAAATATGGAGGACCTGAGTCCTTGCTTGGATTGTGGAGCAGAAGGAACCACAGTGTTGTCAGAGCTGGAAACTGTGTGAGATGTGCAGCACGGAATGGGTTGGGAAGGGCAGCTTAGTCAGCACAAAGCACCTCTCCCAGCTCAGAAACTGAGGCAATGACAGATTTAGTGCTCATTAGGTTTCAGCAGAACTCAGAGGAAGCCTTGCCCAGTGTGAAGGTATCCACTGAGAGTTTATAAAGCCAAGAGTCAAGATCTTGCCTTGTGTTGCATCCGTGTTCTTCACCTCTCAGTTTCCCCATCAGAACAGTGGGATGACAGTTCTTCCTTATCTCCCAGGGCTATTGATGGCATTGAGATATGAAAGATTACAAGGGACCCAGAAATTTTAAGTGTGAAATACCTAATCCAGATGGAACAGTGACCCCTCGAATTTCCCTTTTTTTTTGACGAGGCTTTCTGAAATGTGTGTGATTTATTCTCCTTTGAACACAGTGAATGCACTGTCTGCCAGGCAGTGTGGATGTTCTCGTTTATAACTATAATATCCTTTACTCAAATTCCTGAGAACGTGTTCCAGAAACAGATGTAATTTGCCAGGTGAGCCTCTATAAAGATGGGATGGGTGAGAGAATACAGATGGAAGAACAACACTCCTATCTCCCTGAAGAGTCTTTGAGGAAACCTTGCAAGTGTGAAACAAAGTTTCTTCTTCCCATTATTTCATCTAGAATTCCAAGTTTCTGGCCAAAATGATGAGTGACACAGTCCACTGTCATCAGAATATATCGTTATGGTCTTGTACTATTTCTAATTGGTCCAGAAGCAGGAAATTCCAGAAATCTCCCAAGCATCCCCTCTCCTCTGGGATTCTCAGTCTCTGTTGGCATCACTGTCAGGTTTGGATCAGTTTTCATTTAAAAAATGATTATACTTCAAGTTGTTGCTCTACCAAAGTCTTCCTGCTGTAAACCAGTGCACAGCTGTCCTGCTAACTAGCCCAGCTGGGATCTGTGAGCAGAGAGTGGATGAAGTCATGAAGTCATCCAGCTTGGGGTGAGGGATGGGGGGATTGTGGAGCTGAAATCTGCCCTGTGCCTGCCTCTGGGCTGCTCTTTTGCTCCATCTCCATGTGTTTTCAGAGGCATCTCAGCTTATGACAACAACAGGCAGGTTCCACATGGAAGTGATTGTGTAAAATGCTGCTGTTCATGGATTGCTGTTCTGAGAGGGGGAGATAACAGCTCGCTGAGTTTGACTCAGATTTTTGGATAGTTTTGATGAACTAGATGCTGTGTTTTGGGACTGGGTTCTTTGGTACCTACCACAGGAAATGCTTCAGTGTTCAAACTGTTTGTCTTCCATTGGGATTCCTTGGTGCCTGATAAAGATTTGGCTTATGCTCATGCATCATTGTCTGTGATGCTTCTCAAAGCTCTGCACTGCTGTTGGCTGATGCAGGTCACTGGGCTCAGAAGGCACTGGGCTGGGTGGCAGGGGCAGGCTCATGATCTTGCGTCAAGGACAGAAGATCTGCATTAACAAGGTTGTTTTTACCACTCAGACTGGAAGCAGCAGAGCAAGGAAGCCCCTGAAGTAATTCCACTCCTTGCACTGACTTCCTCCTTTTAGTGACTGTAGGTATTTATTTACTGGTCTTTAAAGGTGTTTTCAAATGTTAACAGGTATTGCAAGTAAGTGATCATAATATTGAGATTTGTGAATGCTTTCCCATGATCCACGACTGCATCCATTAAAAGCATAAACATGCACTCTTTAATAGCCTTTTCCAAGGGCCTCTTTGCAGAAGCAGCAAAAGATTCAGAGCAAATGAATAACACAGCAATAACTTCCATTGATTCCAGCAGTGATGGTACAGGGTTTTTTTGATATACAGTAACCTCTTTCCCCTTATCCAAAAGTTTTCCCACTTTAAACATCACTGCCAGACATGATCCTTGCACCCTGAAAATCACTTCCCTATTTAAGGAAAAGCGAGTGAGTTAAACCACATGTGTATCAAAGCAGAGGCTGGAGGTTTAAAGGCTATCACAGAATACTGACAGCAAGATATCACATGCAGAATTCTCTCCAGATGGGACAAATTTCATGTAGCTTCTGGATTGATCAATATGTCAGTCTGAGCAGGAAAGTTTTATAGCCTCATCACCATATATCTGAGCCTGGCAGTCTCAAGAGGAGCTTAAGTGAGTTAAGCCCTCAAACCACTGGGATATAAGTTTGTACCTCTCTTAATACCCTGTCTGTCCACAAGCCTTGAGCTGGTTTTGGCTTTCCCAGACTCCTCTGACATTGTACTAATGAATAAAATAGTCATGCTTGGGTTAAATGCATTGCCACTGTCCAGCCTCCAACTGCTGGACATGTTCCTGTCCTTGTCAGGCAGTTTGAGTGCCAAGGAAGGCAACTGTGAGCTTTTAGAGCCCCCTGTGTTCAGGCAAGGATTAATGTGGGTCTGGCAGGGGACAGATGTGTTGACTTGGGGTCCCAGACCCACAGTGACCATGTAATGCTGGCAGAGAGGATAGAATCTGTGTGTACAGACCACAAGAACAGGAATTTCCATTCCTGTGGCCCCTGAATCNCAGAGAGGATAGAATCTGTGTGTAGGAGGCTGAGCCTACAGACCACAAGAACAGGAATATCCATTCCTGTGGCCCCTGAATTGGGAGGAATCCCTCATTACAGAGGTAGTGGAATAACTCTTGGAATTTTTTCATCTTCTAAAGGTCCTGTGTAACCAGGGCATCGATGGAGATCTGTCTGGAAGATGTTGAGTGCATATCTAAATAGAGCTGGAAATTAAGCAGTAATGAACAGACCCATTCAACTGGGCAAAAGGAGGGTTTTCAATGTCTTTGGGTAGTCATTAAAAGTGAATGTCATCTCTTGCAGTGTCATTAGCCTACATGATGAAAATGGGATTTTTTTTTTCCCTAGCAGGCTTCTGGGAATGATTATTCAGTGGGGAAAAATATATAATTCCTTGATAATCTAGGGCTGTTGGAGCTTTCAGTGAAGTCTCTGAAGTATTGGCACAATGATGAATGGCCTCTTCTGGAATACAGAATCGTACAAGACATGAAATAAATCCTTCATGCATTGCAGGGCTTTGCCATAGTGCTGCTTATCTTAAGGGTATTATGCAAATTCGGTGCCTACTTAAATCTTGACACACTCATCTGGAGCAGGTGTATTAGCAACTTACCTTTCTGTGGCCCTTCTTCCTTCCAGCACTGTAGGAGTGACATTTGAATGTCGAGTTTCCAACTGGGAATGCTTCTGGGTGGATAGGGATACAGCTCGCACTACCTGGCAGGTGTGTCCCCATCCAGCCAGAGGAATTCACTTACCTGCTAAAGATAAACCTTTCCAAGGAGAGCAGATTCAGCAGGAGACATCCACTCTGCTGGGAGCCATGGGAATCCTGGCAGTGGGATGAGCTCCTTGGGTTGCAGCAGGGAAATACAAATGATTTGATTGATTAAACACGCTAATGGTTTAGCAGCTTGGATGATAATCTGTTATTGGAAATCTAAGCTGCGTTTGCGGGATGTTGTGGTAGTGCTGGAGTGCATTCATCTTGATATTCTGCACAGGATACTCTGGGCTCTGTAGACATTTTTAGTTGTCTTTAGGTGAATTTCTCACTGTGACAAGGCAAAGTCCATGACTTTATCTTGCTCTGTCTTTCAGTAGTGACATCAGTTGTCTTGCCTAGGGCTGATCCTCCTAATTATCTGTGGCCATTCAAGCAACCATAAGAATCCTTTCCTTGTGTGCTTTGTTTGGGAGTCCTTTCTTCTCTCCTCTGAAAGGACTGAGTACTTCTGTGTGAAAAGAAGGATTGTTTTCTCCTTTCTATCTTTAGAAAGTTTATTATCCACTGAGGCAGTAGAAGTGATATTGTGTGACCTGTACAGGCAGTCTCACACTTGGGTAATGAAGAGCAACCACACTGGAGTGAACATTGGCTGAAAATGATTCATTCCAGCTCTGGGGTGAGCAGCTTTGAGGAATGAAGTCATGGACTGGCTCACAAAACCACATGGACTAGTTCACAGATGAGGAGAGAAGATGCAGTGGCTGCTGCTTGCAGCTAATGGACTAATCTAGGAGATAGAGTGAGAAATGGTGATGGAGTTTATTTTGGGCTGGTTCCATCGATGCTTAGAAGGAGGAAAGTTAGTTTGATGCAGCCCTGCTCTCATAATATGATCTACTACCCAGGGCTGACTGAGAAATGTCCATTGAAATGCTTCTCAGTAGGTGGTTGGTTGTGTTGAAGCAAAATTTTGTTGTTGCAAAATATCTTTTTTTAATATATGGAAAGGGTCAACATATTTTTGGTCAAAGTTCCTATTTGACAAGAAGGGTTAGAGCTTTCCAAACCCATTTCACTTCCATCAGTGTTTTCCCAGGAATCTGCTCTCCCTATGCTTTGTCTAGAACTTTCCACTTCACTAGGTGTAAAAATGATGCTCGTTCCCGGCTCACACCCATCCAGTTTTGGGGGGAGTGTCCTCTGACCCTCAACCAGAGGATTGATTTCCTCTGCAGATGCCGTGATGGCCTTCAAGATGCAGTGATGCTCAGCACAGCACTCCTGGGGGGCAAGTTCCCAACTGCTCTTTTGAGGGACAGAGCACTGTGAGAGATCAGCCCCTCCCTGTGAGAGATCAGCCCCTCTTCTTTTTGCTTTTTTTCATTGAAAGAAATGCATCCAGGCAGCAGCTGCTGATCTTATAAGTGTTCAGTGGCTGCTGTTCATCAGTGGCAACAACACATCCTTCCCCATTTAAAGCATTAAAGCCTCGAGGACATGATGATGAGGATTTTTGGTGATGTCTCACTAGTGATGAGAACAGTGGTGGGATGTGGTGTGTGCTGGTGTAACCCATCCTGTGCAGTGGCCTGGTGGCTCTGTCAGGCTCTCCCTTCTGTACTGGGACACACACACCCTGCTGTGAGATTTAGACCGGCCTTGGTCTGGCCCCTGGGGCTTTGCCCTGGCTGCTCAGGCTTCAAACTGAGTGTTCAAATGACCATGTAAGATTTCTGCCTTAGGAGTCAGCAGAGATCTTTGTCAGCCAGGAAAACAAGCCCTGGGTTGCCATGATGACCCAGAGTAACCTGCAGGCCAGGAGTTCAGCTCTCCCAGACCCAAGGCCTGGTTTGGAGGAGCACAGCTGTGTGACCTTGGCTCTGTTTTGCTGAGAAAGTTGTTTCTGAGCTGTGAGAAAGTCCATCGGCTAAAGGCACTCAAGGTAGGGAAAGGGAAAACAGGGAGTCATTGTTGAGACAATGACTCGAGGATTCAAGAGGGAAACTGTTGACATGGAAAGCTCTGCAAGGGAAAATGTGGGAAAATGTAGAAAAATAAAAGGCAGCAATTACGAAGGCTGAGAATCAGGTTGTTTGAAGAAGACAAACCTTGGCCAGCAGAAACTCACCGTGTGTGTTAATTATCCTGATAGGATATAACTCCTAGAAAACTCCAGGGGATATTAACCATAATTATTGTGTCCCCATAAATTGTGTGTATCCCACCTGCAGAGCTCTTTGCACATGGGGAGAAGTGTCAGAGCAGAAGTGACTCAGGGAGAGTTACACCAGCCATGTATTAATAACGATGCACACATTGGAAAGTGTCATTTGCTGAAGTTCCTTCTGGATGTGAAGGATCTCTTCAGGCCCTAGGAAAAAAGTTAATGAGGGGCATCTTCCACAGTGTCTGTCCTTGTTTTCAGCCCCCCATTTTTGTTGCTGAGGCACAGTTATGGCTCAGTTATTTGTGAGGTGATTAGCAGGAACATCTTGGTGCAGAAAGCACACCTGGAATTTGCAGCCCTTCCCAAATTAAAGCCGTGACAATGGATCAGGATGGGAATAGTTTACAGCTAAGCACTATGCTGAGAATAGCTTCACACAACACCTTCAGTCAAGTGTCAGACAAGTTTTATTGTGGGGGAGAGTGTGTCTTAAAAATAGAAGGGGACAATAAAATAAGTTTAGAGTAATGTCAAAAATCAGGTAGGTAACAGCAGGTTACCTTTAAACTTTTTTTAATCCTCAAAACTTCTCAGTTCGACATGACTATCCCTGGTTAGGCTTTAAACCTCCCTTCTTTGATGACTTAAAGAACATGTGGGTGAAGGAAAAGTGGAAACCCCAAGCATGGCACTGTTATATGGCTGAGATGGTTTAGCCTGCAGTCTGGAGATATTTTTCTTCTCTCCTTAAACCAGAACCTCTGTGCTGAAGACCCTCAGACCTGCAGCAATCCCAGCTGTCACCAGCAACTGAACTGCATGAATGAGGGCCCTGCCAGGGCAGATCCACCGCCTGGGGCTGCGAGTGCAGCTGAGTCAACAGAGGAAAACAGAAGGAAAATTGACTATGAAGATCTTTGGGAAAAAAAAATAAAATTAAACAAAATGATGCAGGCAGAAGGTGCATCCACCCTGGGTGTTTAATGTTTCACTGCTGGGTCCTTATGAGCTGGTGTGAAATCCTGCATCCCCTGAGCACAGCCCTCCTGGAGCAGATGACTTGGGTGAGGGTGAGTAAGGCCATGTGGTTACCATTGCTCCACTTCATCAAAACTTCAGCTTACAACGGGAAGTGAGCTCAGCAAGCTGGGAAAGTGTCATCCCATGGGCTGGGGGAATGGCTGGAGGGAATGGCAGAGCCTTTACACAAACCAGCTGGCACGTGGGTGTGCTTGGTTACATCATGCTCAGAGATAGATGGATCCTGAAGCTCTGGGTGCCTTCCAGACAAGCCCGAGGCCTCCTCACCCCCAGCCTCCCAATAAAGGCTTTGCTGCCATTCCTCCTTTGCTTTTCCCTATGAATCACTCCTTTGAAATCTTATGTGTGTTTTATAGTTAATGTGAACCAAGTGCTCATGAGGGAGGGGCAAGGATTTACCCCTCATCCCCTTCCATCAGAAGGGCAGAGGTAGAAGCTGATTCAAGTACAGAGAAAGTCCAATGGGAAGTTTTCTGCTTCGTGTCAAAAGGTTTGAATTGGAAAGTGCTTGAGGAGCACAGGGACAACACCTACTCTAATCCAACCACACCAAAACACAGCTCCATTCATTCTGGGCAGCAGCAAATTGGTATGGACTTCAGGGAAGTCCTGATCTGTACCTGTGAGGCATTCAACCACATTTTTTTTCTGGAACAGGTGGATATTCTGGGTTATAATTGGCAGCAGCTGGATTTTTTTCTCTTCAAGGAATGTTATCCACTTTCTGGAGATAGAAAAATGGTAGAAATTGGTGTTTGGGGGTTTTTGTCCCTTGCTCATGGAATGCTCTTTGTGGTCTTGCCTGTCACTGGACTTCTTGGTATACTCGAGTCTTTTTTGGAAACCTCATGCCACAGGTTGGTCAGGTTGGACCAATCAGACCTGTGTAGTTTTGTGTTGTGTCTCTGAGACAGAACTGTGCCTCAAGCCTACTGAGGAATTAAGTGTAGGTGGGCTTGATATCTCCATTAACATTTTTATATGATTTTTTAAAATATTAATAAGTAACATCAAATATTGCCTCTATTCCTGCTGAGTCTGTAGCCTTAAGAACTTCTTGCACTAGTGAATTATGCAGCTTAATTGCATGTTGGATTTCAGTTTCTCAGCTTCCAGTGTCCTGGAATTTTGCCTGTAAGAAGTGAGAGGATTGATGCATTGCTTTTCCTTTTGACTGAAGGCATTCATTGGGTGGCTTCTTCAGCATCTCATTTTCACCCTTGTCCTTCCTCTCCCTGTTGTTAACCCATTATTGGTTCTGTTTGTGCCCCTCACCTGTGCTGGGCTTTGGTCATGCCAGTTTGGCTTTTGAGATGACAACAGAGGACATCATAAAATGAAATCTGCTGCTTTCCCCTAGGCTGAGGCTGTTCCTCACTGCCTTGGTGACTGAAATCAGTTGGAGCTGTGAAACCAACCTTTAAGATAAGAGTATTTAGGAAGCAACACAGGCAGCACAGTGGAGTAACATTACAAAAGCCTTGCTTGAATAGCACTGCTTGCTTCTGGCACTCTGCAGTTATGATGTTACACTTAGTGAACTTTTTTATCTCCAGCTGATATTTGAAGCAAAATTTGCCATGAGAATTTACCTCCTCAGGATTTTTAAGAAAGAATAGAAAACAGGACTTTTTAGATGTTATTGAAGCCTAATGAAAAACCTTAAGGCTTTACTGATCTGCTAAAAGCTCAGAGGTCAGCTTCATAGCCAGAATTTATTTACCCAAGAGGTCTGGGTGATTTCATAGATCATAAAAACACAACTTCAAAAGTCATATTTTATTTCACAGCGGTGGTCTCCACGTAAGGTAAGGTCAGGTCAGGAATCTATTCCTGGGAGAGAGAGCAGCCTCAAAGATCTGCTTTCAGATCTGCAGAGGAATGCCCTGATGTGCCCTAAACCTTCCCTGTGAGAAAGCAGAAGGATGCTGGTGTATGAGACTGCCTGGGGCTCTGCTCCCACAGGGACAGAGGACTTTTGCTGCCTCTGGTAACACAGAAATGCATCTTCAATGCTGTCTGCTCTTCCAGGCTGTGGGTACCTGGAGCTCTTGCCAGAAGTGATGGGAAGGTAGCACAGTCAGTGTTGGACACTTCAGGGATGAGAGGTTCTTCTTCTCTATAAGCAAGGTATAAAACTCAGAGTTGTGTCCAAGGTGGTCTCACTGATACTCCACAGATGAGTCTGCAATGCCTCTCTGGTCTCGTTCAGCCCCAAACTCTCCCTTGCTCTTTCAACAGCTACTGAGTAAAAATGAAAAAAATATGGACCAGCCTTACTGGAAATGTTGCTGGAGGCATTTTCTTGGCAGTGGATAAAGGGGAACTGCAGTGATCAGAAATACTTTTATCCCAAAAAGCTGACAGATGTGGGTAACAGGGTGCCCAGATTAACATCACCGGGGTGAGGAGATGTGAATGATACCAGAACTTGGCCCAGGGCTAAACTTCTTGCAGTGCAGGAAGCCAGAACAGCCAAGCAGAATGCATTGGAGAAGGATCTTTGGGCACACTAAAGCTCCAGGGTTTGATGGTGCCAGGTTTTGATACAGGGAAAAAGTTCTTTCAGTGAGTGACCAAAGGTCCTGCTGCTGCTGTTTCCACAGAACCCACTGTCCAGCCTCAGGGCTGACCTACAAAGGCTCTTCATTGTGGAACTGCCTGTGCAAACCAGACACTTCTCATCCCTGTTTCTAGGGGATAAAAAACTGGAACAGGGATAGAGATCTCCTGTTCTACTAGTTATGCAATTAAACCACAATCTGTAGGAAAAGAATGTCCTTCATAAGCCTTGGAGATCGTACCCACCTTATTCCCCACTCTGTCAGTGCTGTCAGAGCCTCTCATACTCTAATTTAACCCCCAAACCTTCTAAATTAATTAATGTACACACACTGACAGCAAATCCTTTATGAAAGGGTCTTGATACCCCTACAAATACCCTGGAAAAGGCTTTTCAGGGTTCATTCTTACTTCCTGCTGGACTGGCAGGTCTCCCCTGAGCAGGTTGGCAATGGCCGGGGCAAAGATGGGCTTTAAAAAGGAGCAATTGTTCCAATCTGCCCTAAGCAGAGGAAGTGGAAGGTGATGGCTAATTAATTTAGCACTTGGCATGGCTGCTGTCCCGTGAAAATAACAACTGCAATGAATCCCCACAGGATTGGCTTTGGCCTCGAAATGAGAAGAGATTGATGGAGGTAAATGAGAAGGAAAATCACACTAGGGAAAAAAAATATTGAAAGAAAGGGAAGGACCAGAGCTGGCTGCTGCTTGTTGCCATACAGAGCCCTTGGGTCTCATTTTCTGATGTCTTGCTCAGCAGTGGCCCCTCAAAGCCAGTTCTGAGCTCTGGCTGTCCAGCTGCTCTTCACCACCCCTTGGTGTCCTGGACAGGATGTGCTGCCATAAGAACTGGCACAGTCTTGGTGATAACAGGTCCCTTATGCTGATCTTCATAGAATGGATTGGGTTGGAAAAGATCCCCGAGATCATCAAGTCCAACCCTTGGGCCAACTCCAGTCCCTTTACCAGATCATGGCACTCAGTGCCACGGCCAAGCTCACTTTAAAACCCTCCAGGGATGGGGAATCCACCCCCTCTCTGGGCAGCCCATTCCAATGCCTGAGCACTCTCTCTGCAAAGAAGTTTTTTCTCATCTCCAACTTCAATTTGCCCTGGCAGAGCTTGAGCCCCCCGTGCCCCCTTGTCCTATTGCTGAGTGCCTGGGAGAAGAGACCAACCCCCACCTGGCTAGAACTTCCCTTTAGGTAGTTATAGACTTTGGCCTGAAGTTTAAAAAGGACAGATAAATCTCAGCATTTGGGAATTTCTGAGTTGCTCCATAACTGGTTGTAAAAAAAAGAAACTAAACAAAAATGTAGTGGTGAGGGGTTGCAGTTCCACAACATCCTTTCTGAGATAAGGGAACACCACCTGGATACAGGGATGAAGCTGCAGGTGGAGCCCAGACTTCTATAGTGATATAATGGTATTCCCTGGTTTGTTCTTTACTCCTAATAATTTCCAATGATAAATATTGTTTTTAATTGCTGCTGAGCAATGAGCTGATGTTCCACAGATCCATCTGTCACAACCCAAGGCATTGCTCCTGTGTGGTTATGGTCAGCTTAGAGCCCACCATTTCACAGAGGAAGTTTAGGTTGTATTTTTTCCCAGGTGAGTCCCTTTACATTTATCTGCACTGAACTTCATCTGCCATTTAATTACCTGACACTGCATCATTGTTTTTGCAGTTCATCCAAATTAGTATTGTCAGCAAACTTCCCCAGCTCGGTGCTCACACCCTTTTCCAGGTCACTTAGGAACATTCCTTTTTAATGGCACAGATCTCTCTGGGGCTCTGTGTCAACCTTGCTCCCCTGCAAGATCCCACCATCCCCAGTGTCTCAGCTTTAAACCAGGATTTGTCCTTGCAAAGACTGTTCCTCTTCTCCTCTTGTTTTGGCTGAGTCTCCTAAATGGCTTAAGTCAAAGTCTTCTGAAGTAGATTTTAAAAATCCAGTTTTGGCTGAAAGTTGCATCTTGCCTAAAGACAAACAAACAAGCCACATAAAGATAAAAGCAAAACAAAACATCCTCCCATTTCTTTTTCTGCATCTGTGAAGTTTCCCCTTTCCTTCCTGTCTTTCAACACCTGAATATTCTGGAGAGTAACTTTTCATCTGATTTTTGCCTGAGAATCTCAAGCTCTTCTGGGAGGGGAAAATTGTTTCCTGATTGTTTTTTTAGTGGTAAATAAATATGCTTAAATTGAGCTGTGCTTCCTCTCTCCCCCTTCATTGCTCATTTGATTAAATCTGGCTAATATTTATTATTTCATATGGTCACACTGGTTAAAACTGCGATTTTTTTTTTCCTTTTTTTAAATACCTGCACATTCAGAATTGTGCAGGGATAATTATAACAGTGTAGGGACTTCCATTGGTAAAGTTAATTTTTCCTGTAGGAAAATAAAGGTAGGAAAAGGTAGAAAATACCTCAAAGCAAACATTTATAACTGTATTCACATAAGGAGGTTTATCAGCCTGCAATTAAGTTAATGTGGTACCACTTCCTAATGGGGGAGAAGTGGTTAAAGTCCCTCTTGAGCTTGGCTGTAGCTGGGAGGGTAATTTGTGTTGTGCTGTGGACGTTGTAGAAATGCCCCCAGACCTCAATTACAACCCCAAATCCTGTCTGGAGGTGAAAACTCCATGGGGTGTGTGCCTATTTTCTTCAAAATTTTCCAAAAAAAATGGTCTCTGGAGCTCTGCTGAAGTGTCAATGCCAAGTTTCACCGAGAAGGGAAAACTTTTATTGCTTTTATTAACCTTGAAAATATGTTTTTTATAAAACAAGTGCCAGCATAACCTTTGGTACAGCTGCAGTAACAACCCGACCTGATTTCCAGGGCACGTCTAAATGAAACTCCTCGACAGTGCAAAGAAAACAACAGAGAATTTGCAGTGTAAAACCAGTCTGGTAATTGTATTAACAGCCCCTTGTAAGCAGGATCAGGCTCCCAGCTGTAGCTGAAAGCCATAAACCCCACACCATTAATTTTATGAAGAGAAGTAGCCATTTTAGTCCTCTGGAAGCTCTGGAGTCTGTAAAGATAAGGTGATGGACTTTTCTCACAGCTGCAAGAGCTGCATCTGGAAACCAGGGCTGTGCTGTGCTGGGACCTGTAGGAAGCCCTGCAAAGCCACATCCTGGTGGAGGATGGTCACCAGGGTGGGATCCTTTGGATGGTGACATGCCCATGGTGACCAGGGTGGGATCCTTTGGATGGTGATGTGCCCATGGTCACCGGGGTGGTATCCTTTGGATGGTGATGTGCCCATGGTCACCGGAGTGGAATCCTTCGGATGACAGGGTGGGATCCTTTGGATGATGACATGCCCATGGTCACCAGGGGTGGGATCCTTTGGATGGTGACATGCCCATGGTCACCAGGGGTGGGATCCTTTGGATGGTGACATGCCCATGGTCACCGGGGTAGGATCCTTTGGATGGTGACACACCCAAGGTCACCAGGGTGGGATCCTTTGGATGATGACACACCCAAGGTCACCAGGGTGGGATCCTTTGGGTGATGACATGCCCATGGTCACCAGGGTGGGATCCTTTGGATGGTGACATTTCCATGGTCACCAGGGTGGGATCCTTTGGGTGGTGACATGCCTACGGTCATCAGGGTGGGATCCTTTGGATGGTGACATGCTCGTGGTCACCAGGGTGGGATCCTTTGGGTGGTGACATGCCCGTGGTCACCAGGGTGGGATCCTTTGGATGATGACAAGCCCATGGTCACCGGGGTGCGATCCTTTGGATGGTGACATGCCCATGGACACCAGGATAGGATCCTGTGGATAGTGACATGCCCATGGTCTCCAGGGTGGGATCCTTTGGATGATGACACGCCCGTGGTCACCCACACCTCCAACATGCCATGCCTGGTGTGTTTGCTGTTGGCATCATGTTCCCAAAAGAATATGCATCCAAAAGGAGAACAACTCCCTGCTGTCTTAGACAACAATAGGAAGGCACAGGATGAAAAAGAAAAAAAAAATCACTGAATTTGAATTACTTGCTCTTGGTTTTCATATTTTCTAGCCAGCTAACTATCCAGATTTCCTAAACACTGCTAATTTGCAGTTAAATTTCCCATTTATATGTTCCTAGATGATTTGTTAGGCCTTATTGAACAGCAAAGAATTTGTTCTTTTTTCTTTTTCTTTTTTTTTCCTGGAGATGGCTTTTCACACCATCAAGGCCACTTTCTCCCCTTATTGACAGCTTTATGAGCACTGTTGGAAAAGCACCAGGTTCCTTCTTTTCCCAGCTTTCCGTCGAGTGAAAAGGCAGTTGCTTAATTAGGGCCTGAGAGCCTTTGCTTTGCTCCAGCAATCCCCAGGTACAAAGCAATACACTGGTCTTTCTGGAGTTAATCACTTCTCCAGACTTCAGCCCACTAAAATTAGGTGGGCTTTGCACTCAGATGTTTCCCTGGCTCAGGGCCAGCTGAAGAACCTGCCACATCTGCATTTGCCTTGTGTCTGTGTTCTGGCTGTGCTCACCAATTAACCAGGAGTGTGAAAAAATCAAATAAAATAAGCAAATAAACCCAATCTCGCCCTGCTTAGAAAGCATCCTGTTTTCAAACTATTCCTGCACACTCACACAAAAGGGAAAATCCGTCACCAATTCTTTCTTTCTCCTTAGCCAGGTTTTTAGTGGTGTCTTTGATACTACTTTGTGCTGGAGCAGCTCACATTTGCACCAGTGCCTCTGGCTCCCTTTCAAATCTGTTTATGAGAGTTTTAAAGTTTTATATTTGTGGTTACATTTAAACTCCTCATCATCATTATAGTGCTACAAAGCCAATTCTCCCTCTTCTAAAGGGATGGTTGTGGCTTTCATTTGCTCAGGTAAAGGGCAGGAGTTGCAGGGATGCCACAGGCTGTGGCAGCTCTGTGTGTCAGAGTTGGGGGTTTCACTTTGCTACATCAATTCCTCTGTGCTTGAAGCTGCCAGGGTTGGAGGACTTGGGAACAGTGAGGTGTTTGTGTCTCCTTCACCTCTGCAAGTTCCTGTGTGCGAGCCTGAAGCAGAGGAGGGTGAGAGCACAGAGCCAGAATCCATCAGATTTCCTTAAGAAAGTGTCTTTGCCCTAGACCAGGCTGGGGACTTGTCCTCAGGCTGCAGCTGTGCTGGCCACAGTGGTTATTTTTTCTGGCTGTTTGTCCATCCTCTCACCCAAGTCCCCCAGCAAAGCTGCTCCCTGACCTGTCCTGGGTGAAGCACATCTGACAAGGAAAGAATTGTTGTTTATTCTGGTTGTGCTGTTGAAATCAGGGAGGGGAGAGTGGCTGCTGAGCAGCTGGAGGTGGTGTCTCCTGAGGAGAGGTGTGAGGTGGGCACAATCTTCAGGAATGAGGCTGTTCTTCCTGCTGCTTCCATGAAGGACAAGTTGCACTGTGTTTGTCTTCATGGAAGGCTGGAATTGCCCAGTGGATCCATACCCATGTCTTAGTGCAGCCATGTGCTTCAGGGAGTGGTGTCAGGGCAAGAGCTGGGGGGATGGGAGATGCCCTTTGTGCAGAGACGTTGCATTAAGCCTAGAAAAATGTGACTTCAGATCCTTTCCAGAACTGTTCTTTTGCAAGTATTAATCACTGTGAATATCACTGGTTCACCTGGAGCCTGGAAAAGACCTACCACAGTGATGAGCAAAGGATGAGCTTCTGCAGAGCTCATCTTGCCCTGAGGCCACGGAGCAGCACTCAGGTGGTAGCAGGCTCTGAGTACAAGCTGGAGCTGAGCCACCCCTGTCCAACTCATCATATCAATGATTTGAATTCCTAAGCACAGAATCATCTCTATCCATGTAATCCACAGAAGAGCTGGGCAGGAATGTGTGGGAAATGTTAGTCTTGAAATCCAGTTTTTGAAATAGCCCTTAATGAGAAAGGGATAATTTAAAGGGATAATTAGACTTTCATAGTTTTACAGAATAAATACTCCCAGCTCCAGCAACGACTTTTTTCATCCAAATATTGTGTTTCTTTGACATTATCAATAATTTGTAATAAACCAAAATCCAGGTTAATCTTTCTCCTTATTAAAAAATAAAAAAGAGAGAGAAGAAACAAGCTGTTTTGATGCGAGTTGAAAAATAAAATTGACATCTGCTCAATTCAGTTGATGTTGGTTTGTGCAACTTTGTAGAGCTTTGGGGGGGGTGGTGGCGTTGTGTGTGTCTTCTTCAGTTTTTTGATAGGAAGAAGAAAATATTTGTATTGAATGTCAGGAGCTGGGAGATATCCTGCCCAGCTGTCATCCTTCTTGTCCTTGTGATTCTCTTTGCAAGAGGAGAGATGCTCTTTCTGAGCTGGGCTAATTGTCAGCAAGAAGAGTAGAGGCAAACTGGGATAAAAGAGAGGTTGTAGAACAAGAACAGAAAGGAGAGAGAACTGGTTTGCTTTGACATTCGCACCAGTTCTTTGGAAGCAATTATAGATATTGGGCCCTAAGATCTTCCAAACTATCCATTTCCCTGAAGTTAACTCACCACTTTCCTCCTGTTCCTAGTGAATAGTGACAGGGGAGTTGTTCTTCCCACAGGGACAGGTTGGGAATGCAGCACATCACAGGAGCTCCGAACTCCAGCCCGTGCTCTGCATCCAGCAGCCTGAGAATGATACAGCTCAGTAATTCCAGCCAGTGTTTAATGGCATTAACTGTGTTTGTTTAGGGATTAGAGCAGAAACCTCTCATCTTCCAATAGGGGGAAAAGCTTTTTTTTTTTTTTAATTTTATTTTATCTTTGCTGTAGTGCCTGCTCTGCTGGAGTGGAGTCAATAAGCCACAGTTACTGGCAGCTGAATTCCAGCCTCTCCAGGGAAAACCACCGTGCTGTGTTATCCTCATTTGAAATCAGGAGTGTGGCAAACCCCACTGGGGTCTCTCTGCCTCCAGCCCCAGTGCTGGCACTCACCCCTCCTTCTCCACTGCTCTGATTTCTCTTTTCTCAGCCTCTGAAATGCTGGTTTCCTTTGCTGCTAAACAAATTCCCACCAGTGCCTTTGTTTGGCTCAGCTGGGCTGGGAATGATGTGAAAAATCCCTTGTGGAGCATTCCCTGTGGGAGTGGATTTGTCTGGGGGCTCCTGCTCTTATGGGCGTTGGCTGGGGCAGAATAACCTTCACCACAAGGAGTTTGGAGGGAGCAGCTTTGCTGAAAATCCCAGCTTGGACTAGGGATCAAAGGGTATCTTAGCTCCCAAATAGAGCTGAAAAATGTCTGTCTGAAGTACAGTGCTCTGCTCTTCACGTCCCTTAAAGCAGGAGGAATATGGGAAGCCTTTCCTTAGGCAGCAACAGAGAAATCACCTTATTGGATAGTGCCCAGAGATTTGCCAGGAGAATCAGACTTTTCTTTTTCTCTCTCCTAAGAATTTAGTGTTATCCAGAGAAGAGAGGATTCCTGAGAGGGAGATGTGATGTGAAATCCTCTTCTCTGGTTCCTCTGTGTGTTTGCTGAGCGAGGGATGGAGGATGCAGGTTTTGGCTGGGACATGTGGCACTGATCCCTCACTGGACTGTGTCTCCAGAGCACTGAGGCAGCTCTGGGAGGGATGGGCTGCCCAAGAAATGTCTCATTTCCAGAGGAAAAATATTGGCACAATTCAAAGATGATCAGTTTTGTCAACAGAGCTGACACTCCCTTTCCCAAATGAGGGATCCTTAGAGCCCATTGGGGTTGTGCTGATTGAGCTGGAAGTGTTTAAATTATTCTTCTCCAAAAAGAAAATTTAAAAATAGCTTCCAGATTTTTGGTGTTCTGTCAAAAAAGGGCTTTCCCACCAAAATTGCTCTTTTGACAAAAATAGCTGTTCCCCCTTTTTTTTTTTTTTTTAAATAACCAATTGCTCCTTCTCCATCCATCACCCATGTGTTGGGCTGTGATTGCACAGCCCTGGGATGCCTCTGCTCCCATCGGTTTCTCTGCAATTTTCACCTGTTATATTTCTTGTCAGCTCTAGATCGTGCCTTAGGAGGTTTAACTGAGGATTGAGTACATTTTGGGACATGCCCGTGTCATTGTGTGATGGAAACTGGGATCAGCAGTTTGTGGTAATAACCCAGCTATTGATTTGCCACTACAAGTGCAGAGCTGGGAGCTGCTTTGATATATCAGACTGGGGACAGCAGCAGCCTTGCCTTTCTGTCCTGATGTGACCACTGACAGGCAGATGGGGAAATCTCACCCCATTTACACCAATGTCCTGATTTGGTGGTTTGAGTTACAGCTGTTGGACTGGGGCTGACCCTGAGTCTGGGCTGTCTCTGTCCACGAGCACCACAGAGAAATCAGATGTGCATCTTCCGTGGATTTCTGGATTGTTGTGGTACGATTCTCCCTGTGGGAGGAGAGGAAGAGCGAGGGTGGAAGTGCAGCCTCCTGGCTCTGGGGGATGCTCCAGCCAACCTGTGGCACACAGCACAGCTCTGCCTGCCACAGTGCAGACCTTGGGGCTGGCCAAGTCTCTCACCCTTGTGCTGGGCCAGATGTGCCCTCTGAACCCAAATGTTTCCAGTTCTCTGGAAGTGCTAATCCACTTGTAATTTCAAGCATCCAGGACCATTTTACTACCAACCAAAGGGGTAAACCAAGGGATTTGTGACTTGGTAGTGATGGTAGACAAACCCTGGCAGAGCATCCAGAGCCAAATGAGAACCTGCAGTTTCCAAATACAACACCTAATTCCATAGTTACGATTTAACCTCTGCAGTAATTGTTGCGTGCAGAAAAAAAGAGACCTCTCATTTTAGGCTGAGCATAATATTTACCAGGAAGGGGCTTTTCTGCTATGTTTTGTTTTGCCAACGCCACTAATGAACGTGTAAACACCTCCTGGCATAGATTTCCCAGTTTACTGAGGTTGGAGTTCACGCTGCTAACACGCCTCCCTGGATGAAGAGCTCCTTTCGTTAACCTTGGGCATCCACTAATTAGTGGGTCACTTGCAGGTCAGAGGTGTGTTTAGGCTCTGCTTCTTGGCTGGCTGTTGTATTATTACCACAACTGTAAATGCCACATGTGGCAGAGTTGAGGAGTGTGTTTGGAAGGCTGGCTGTATAATTAGGGTACATTATCCCAAGGCAGTGTATGCCAGCTGACATTCAAGTGGCAATAAAAACAATGTTTTGGTTTTTTTTTTTCCTCCTTGCTTTGCAACACATTGGCTGTCAATGAAAAATTGTTGAAGTGTTGCTGATTTTAGCTAGTCTGAGGTATTTGCTGCGGGACCAGCAGCTCAGCAGCCCCACCATCCATTCATTCCCCACTGAATCTCAAATAGTTTGGATTGGAAGAGACCTTAAAAATCATCTCATTCCACCCCCTGCCACGGGCAGGAACACCTCCCACCAGCCCAGGCTGCTCCAAGCCCTGTCTAACCTGGTCTTGGACACTTCCAGAGATGGGGCAGCCACAGCTTCTCTGCCCAACCTGTGCCAGGGCTTCATTAGCCTCTGAGCAAAGAATTTCCTCCTAACATGTAATCCAGGTTTCCTCTCTTTTAGTTTAAAACCATTCTCCCTTGTCCTATCACTATCTACCTTTGTAAAAAGTCATCTCCATTTATATAACCTCCCATCTTGGCCTCAGGTTGACTACAATGCACAATGTGTGGGACTGGGCAGCCACTTCTGCCACTGTTAACGGCATGAGTCAAATCCTCATTCAGGAAAATACACGCAGGAGTTTGGTGAATAATGATGAATCTTAAAAACATTAATTTGTCCTTCACTGGCCCTCAGTTTTCTGGTCATTTGTTGTCTCCATTACCCACCAACTCCATTGCAGAAGTTCTTTGGGAGTGTTTTCTTCTTGGCTGAAAGCTCAGAGAGCAGCGTTTCCTCTCACACCATTGTGTGACTCTTGATAGTGGGGCTTTAAGTCAGTCATTAAAGAGGTTGAGTGCTCTGCCTTTGCTCTTGACACAGCATTAAGAACATGAAACTGCTTGGAAACAATTAGATGGTAAATAAGCTTGTTCAGTAATTATGCACAAACTGCTCTGGCTACATCCAGATGTTCTTGCTTTGTCAGACTTTCCTTCTGCAATGCAGGACTGGGAGGTCCTCTGATAGTTATCACAACTGTTAGAACATGTATTACCTGCTGCTTCTGCACCTTCAAAATGTGTGATCAGATCAGGAGAATTAGAATATGCACCTGAGTAGCATTTTTCAGTCCCATTTAGTTAGAAGAAAGTGAGTGTAAATCAGAAATGTCCTTAGTGACATTCTATTTTGCTTTTCAGTAGCGGAAGTGACTGAAAAAATTATACAGCAATGAAGAAATGGGCTCTTTGTGTTTCATCTGAAACCTTTCAATGTCTGTAAAAATCTCTCTAAAAGCAGGGAAGGAAGGGGAGAAAGAGTTCAAAATTTTGGGAGGAGGAATGCATAAAATGCAGACAGAAAGGAGGCTGAAATATGAACATATGAGACACTCTAGAGAGTCCCTGAGGTAGCTCAGGAAAGCTACAGATCCTGTTTAGTTTGTGAAATTAATTAGAAAAGGAAAGAAGTTTATATTCTATGTTATTCCTGCGTTGTTCTGTGCTTGGCAAAAGATGTTTAAAATTAAAAAAAAAAAAAAAAGACCTGGAAACCCAAACCTATCCATTCCAGTTGGTTTTAGGCCTTGGCCAAGAGGTTTGGAAACTACCCTGGTCCTGCTGTGCTGTGTGTGCCTGAGTGTGGAGCATCACCCTGCACTGGCAGGAGGGATAGAATCACAGAATCATAGAATGGATTGGGTTGGAAAAGACCTCCCAGATCATCAAGTCCAACCCTTGGGGCAACTCCAGTCCCTTTACCACATCATGGCACTCAGTGCCATGGCCAATCTCACCTTAAAAACCTCCAGGGATGGGGAATCCACCCCCTCTCTGGGCAGCCCATTCCAATCCCTGAGCACTCTCTCTGCAAAGAAGTTTTTCCTGCTCTCCAACTTCAATTTCCCCTGGCAGAGCTTGAGCCCCCCGTGCCCCCTTGTCCTATTGCTGAGTGCCTGGGAGAAGAGACCAACCCCCACCTGGCCACAACTTCCCTTCAGGTCGTTGGATGGTCCTCATGAAATGCCCGTGGAGAGAGTTGCTGTGCTGGAAACTGGGGACAAAGGGGTGATTTAAAAGGGCAGGAAGACAAAGGCAGCTCACAGTGCAGGGACACTTGCTCTGTCTACAGTGGATGTGTGGAGGAACAGAAGCAGCCGAACAATGAGGAACAGGCTGTTCCCATGGCGGGCGGGAAGTGCATGAAATCCCAGGAGCCAGTCTGTGCTTTATAATGATTTCCAGATGCCATCCCAGCCCCAAAGTGTTGTGGTTGTCTGGATATGCACTCACACATTGCGAATCTACAGAAAATCAGAGGATCTCCTTTAAAGTCACACCTTGGCCTGAACCAAGAGCCTTGGATGTAAAGATCCATGTGGTGGGTTTGGCTTCCCCTCTGCTGAGGGACATTCATGCTCAACCTGTGGAAAATGTACTTTAGATGATTGCATAGAATTTGCATTTTTGGCAAACAAGCTCAATCCAAGCTGCAGAGGCTTCTTGGATTTCCAAAAAGCTTTAGTCAAGTGTTCTCATCAAAGGTTCTTATACTGAGTTATGGTGGGAAATGGAGCCATGTCCTTCCGTGGGCTTTATCTGGCTAAAGAATAAATCTGGTTTTTTTGATGGAGAGTGGTCACTAATGGACTTCCCTGTGAACAAAGTGTAAGGTGAAGTGACAGATTATGCAGATGATAAAAGTCTTTAGGACAGTCACAACTTCAGTTGCAGGTGGGAATGACAAGGAAGAAGGGGTCTTGCCTCCTCCCCCTGTTATAAATGCTAGAGTTTGACATCCATCTGTGTGCTGTTCACCCAAGGCTGACCAAACAGCAGGCAGGGCAGGCTGGGCTCAGTGATGCCTTGAACTTGTGTGTCAGGCTGCCTGTCCACCCTCAGCTCCCCTCCATGTGGTGGTACAGGGTGCTGCTCATGTGCTCCAAGCATTTTCCTACTGGAAATCTTGCAGAAAGGAAGACAGAAACCAACAGTGTAATATCATCAAGGGAGAAGGGATGAGTGGGCTCCTTTGAGCTGCACTAAACCAGCTTTATAGCCAGGAAGAACTTTTAATCTGGAGTGGGAAGATGACACAGTGCTGTCAAATGCTGCCCCTTTGCCTTCTCAGCCAGGCCATGAGACAAACTGCAAAAGACCAAATGCAGATCTCCGAGTCCTAATGTGTCAATTATCTTTCTGGCAATTACGTATGGATTTCATTAGCTCACTAAAGGGTACCTATTACAGCATCTCACCAGCTGGAGGGATTTCCAGTAGGAAACATGAGATGGGAAATGCCGACAAATCTCAGATTCCCAGAGGCCCTCTGGAATTCATGCAGATGAGGTGTGACAAGGGCAGCCTGGAGCACCCCTCCTTGGCTCCCTTGGGTGGGCATCCAGGTGGATCAGGGGTGGGATATGCCTGTGGATGCATCCCTGGTACCTTGCCTTGCTGCTGAGAGGGGAGGAAAAAGTGGAGTGGGAGGTTATCCTGGGGCAATCCAGTGACACCTGCCTCCTCTGAAGAGCTTTGACACAATATTTTCCTGTAGTTTCAGCATTATAAATTGTAATTTGAGCTTGAAAGTGAGGGGGTAATCCCCAGAAGGAGTGTATTTGAGGGAATGCTGCACCAGATGGTGAAAACGCCCAGGATGGATTTGGTCTTTCTGCCATGCAGCCTCTCTGCAGTGTCTCCCTGGAAGTATTTACTGCTTTCTTCATCTTTGACCTTGCTCTTTCCAGGGACTCATCAAGTGGGAGTGGTGAAAGGAAGGAAGAGGCCTAACGACTTGGAGAGGGCTTTCATGAAGATTCCTGTGGTGCACCTTTGACACCTAACCTGGCCCTGCTGAGCTTGACTGCATGCTCAGTGGATTGTAGGAGTGACCCCATAGCCTCAGAGACTGATTCCGTAGCTCTTTGCCCTCCTGCCAGGACACACACCATCTCCCATGGCATGGTCCCCACACACCCAGCAGTTTAGGGACTCAACAGGAAGGTGCAGTCAGCTGCCAGCATGGCTGGGTCTTGTGGGAACATTCTGGGGACTCTTTCCAGACTTGGGTGTGTGGTCTCCACTTACCTTTCCTGGTGATTTTCCAGCCACTTGTAGAAAAGAAGGCTCTCCCACATGGCTGCTTAGCTCAAGAAACGGTTTGCTGAGAGAACCAGCTGTATGACTGAGAGAGAAAAAACAGGCTGATGCTGTGATGCCTTGAAGGGTCCTTCATTTATTTCACAGAGCTGCTGATGCCAGCTGGGAATTACAATGCCAACTGGGACTTGCTTCCTGCAGCAGTTCTGGCGCACAGGGGAGAAGCTGCCTTCTCCTCTTGGGTTTGTTCTCTTTTCTGTGCCATTACTGCAAGAAGAGCTGGTAGGAGCTGCCAGCAGTCTGGGTTTTACTTTCTCTGGATGCTAAATTTCTTGAGGGAAAGATGATTTAGCAAAAGACAAAACAGGAGGGAAAATGGAATTGTAGCCCTCACATGGCTTGGTTGTGGTCCTTGTGAAAGCCATGCAGATCCATCCTGTCTTCACATGCTCTGTCTTCAAATGCCAGCCCACATCACACATGCAGCAGAGGTCACCCTATAGCCCACCACAGACATATTCAATAATCCCATTTATCATGTCCCTTCAGTTACCTCAAGAGCCCTGCACACCAAGACCTTTTTACAGGTGCTGCTCCCATTGACCCAAACCCATGTGGTGGCTTCAGACAGATGCCATTCTGAGAGTAAAACCTTCCATGGGATCCTGCTTCCACGAGGCTCCAAAGGAAAGAGTCTTCTCCGTGTTACACTGATTTAAAGAGCACATGCAGCTTTTGGCTTTGGTTCAATGCCAGACTAAAGGTCTTCTGCATTATAAACTATCAGAGCTAGAAAGATTTGCTCTATAAATGGCTCCATATGCATATGCACTGTGTATATATGTATTATGGATTTGCTTATGTCATGGAGCACTTCAAATACCCCTTAATAAAATAATAGACCCCGAGGTAGCTGTATATGCTGGCAGAAAGTTGTTCAGCACTTTGGAGCCATGGAAAAACTTAGTGCTCCTAAAGAGTTCTTTTTCCTCAGGCTGCTTTCCACTGTGGGTATTTAAAACTGCAGAACATCCTGGATCCTATTGCATGAAGGGATGCAGCAGTGGCCCTCTGAACCTGACAGGAGCAGAAGTGGAAACTGCTTAAGGAGAACATGGAGTGTGACTGTGAAATGTCTCCTGGCTGGCCTTGGATGAGCTGCACTTGGAAGATCTCCGATGGGCAGAGGCAAATTGTTCCTGAGCTTCATTTCCAGGATCTGGGGCTTGAGGTCACTGGCAGGTTCAGTGGGAAGCTGTTGGTGCTGGTGTTGCCAGCTGTGAGTGACCCCCTCGGATGATCCGTTGCTTTGTCACACATAACCCCTGACACCTGGTTAGGGCTGGGGGCAACCCAAAAAGCTCTGTTTTTCCATGGGGCTCCAGGATGTTGCTTGTCTCCATAGGAATGTCCCAGGGGAGCTCATCCAGCTCCCAGTGGCACCCAGGGAATTGAATAAGGAGAGGAATAGGAGGGGAGGGAATTCAAATGTACATGAGTTAATGGGTTGGGTGATGCAGAGATGCCCCAGGAGCAGGGAAGGCAGAGATCTCCCTTCACCTCTGTGACAGTTGCTCAGAGGTGTGGGCACTTCAGGGACCCATCTCACACCTCCTGGAGTGGGGAACCCTCAGCTCTACTGTGAGTGCCCTAATGGGACCCTGCTTGAGGAGACCCATGTTTGTGCCCTGTCCTGGCAGAGGCTGAGAACTCCCCTCCTCACTCCCATCCAGAGGTGCAGAGCTCCTGGTGGCTCCTGGTGGCTCTGGGCACAGGCCTGGGCTCTGGGATGCAGATCCCAGCTGCCTGTGGTGTTAATATTTGGGTACTACACCCTGGTGGAAAATACTTTTAGTTCTTCCCACAAAAAGAAACTTGTGCAAATAAAAGTTTGCCTTCTGGTGAATTAACACCATCTTATCCCCACATGGCTTTTGGGACAGGATCCTTATGGATCCTTCCCATGAGGTTGGACAGCAGGGCTGGTGTCTCAGAAACTCCTTGTCCACCTTCTGTCTCTCCTGGCTAAAACTAGACAATAAATATGTGGCTGGTTCTGCCCCAACAACTGCAAACAAAAATTGACTGTTGAGCTGCGAGCACCTCTCCGTTCTGAATTTAGCTTTCAATTCTCCCTGAATTTATTATTTGCTGTTAATTTAATCCATATTGACCTGCCTCAAAGAGAAAAAAGCTCTAGATTTGGTGAAAAATAATCTATTTTTAATTATTTCTGATGTAGAACACTAGCCCATAAATAAATTCCACTGCTACCTAGTGGTTTTTTTTGCCGTCAGAACTGTCTTGCTGGAATCAATAAACAGTTGATTAAAAACCTTGTTATTTAATATATTCAGTAACCCTAATCTATTCATTAGAAACTTAATCACTTTCATGTCACCAGCTGCTGTGATGGAGAAAAGAGCTGTAGCTAATTATTAGCAATTTTACAAAGCTAATATTGAATTTCTAATGGGTCCTCTGTGGCCTCTATTTCAAGCAGTTTGTATATCCCACAAACATGTGTTCTGGCTCTGGGCAGGGCCAAGCATCTCAGACTTCCAGCCTTGTGGATAAACTTGAGACCTAGCAACCAAATCTCTGGTCAGTTTGTGAGAGGAACACGTGTGTGCAGTGCTGGCCCCTGGTCAGGTCCATCCTGGTGCTCCTCTGAACAATGGCTGGTCATGGGACAGGGAACTGCTGGCCATGGGACAGGGAGTCTCTGTGCCCCAGCCACTTGTCCAAGCTCCCAGTATGGGGTAGGGTGTGTTCCATGTGCTCTTCTGTGTCCTTCATGTGAGATGGAATCAAAGGGAGACTATTGAGGAAGACACTGAGGGGCTGGAGCGTGTTCAGAGAAGGGAATGGAGCTGGGGAAGGGTCTGGAGCACCAGGAGTGGCTGAGGGAGCTGGCAAGGCTCAGCCTGGAGAAAAGGAGGCTAAGGGGGGAACCTTCTGGCTCTCTCCAAATCCCTGACAGGAGGTTGGAGCCAGAAGGGAATCAGGCTCTTCTTGCAGGGAACAAGCAATAGGACAAGAGGAAGTAGCCTCAAGTTGTACCAGAGAAGGTTTAGATTGGATATTATGGAAAGATTTCTTCACTGGAAAGGTGGTCAAGCATGGGAACAAGGCAGTGGTGGAATCACCATCCTTGGAAGTGTTCACAATACCCGTAGATGTGACAACTGGTGACAGGGTTTAGTGGTGGGCCTGACAGTGCTGAGTCAACAGTTGGACTAGATGATCTTGGAGATTTTTTTTGACCTAAATGATACTATGATTCTGTGGCAACTCACTGGGGATGAGGGAGAGGGTGTAACAGGTGGTTGGTGTGACATGTGCACTGCCCATCTGCCAAGGGCTTTGTTTTTCACCTTTTTTAGTTGCTTTTGTTCTTTGATGTTGGAGCTGCTGTTGTGGCAGAGTGGCCATGAAGCAGAGAGAAAGCTCCCTGGGTGAGATAAAGTTGGGATTTTCTTTAGGGCTGTGTTAACTTTAAGGTCATTCATCTGTCTGGATTGGGTGTACCTGCTGTCACTGGACCTCTATATTTTTTGTATTGTGATAGCACATAAGGTGCCTTCTCTTGTACCAGAAGGGGTCTAATGCACAGGGAAAAGCCATCTCCTCCCCTGAGGATCTTGTGTGGGACAGGGGGTTCTGGGACACCCCCATACCAAGTGCAAAGTTAAAGCATGTGTGGCTCCAGTGGGGGTTTGCGCCACTCAGAGGTGATTGAGTTGCAAAATGTTAATGCATTAAATGTTTGTGGAACCAAATAAAGCTTCCTACAGGTCAGATATAAGAAAAAAATCTATGGGGGTGTAGTCTTGTCGCCTCGCTGATGCTGTGTGCTGAAGGAATCTGCAATGATATGGTGCTTCTCCTGGCCTAGGATTCTCAATCCATTAACCCAGGAGAAGTGTGTGCTCAATGCTAAGCCCGACCATGTGGTCTCTGAGAGCTCCTGATAAAGAACATGCAGGAACCACAGGTCAGGGCAGGAACAAAGAGGAGGTTTATTCCGGGGAACAGGTTTATAAGGACTTGGGGGAATACAAATGCTCCAATAAGGGACAAGAGGGAAATCTGGCTTTGGGCCAATAAGAGTAAGGGGATTTACATTCAATGTGAGAGAGTTCCAGGTCACTATCAGTGTCCCAGCCCCCTGGCCTGGCAGGGGACTTCTGGGAAGAAGACAGTGACTGGGCAGTTTTACATTCAGTACATTCAAACCACACTACAAACATCAGTTGTTAAAGCATTCTCAGTGCATGGCTGCTTTTCTTCATCAGCCCATTTCTGGCATGACATTCTCCAAGCCATGTATTGACAGTGCATTGCTACAAAAATCCTTGTCTGGAGTTGTGCGTATAGTGAACACCATTGCACTCAGTGCAGGGGATGGGAAACATCAGAGCAAGGGACAGGCTCAGGCAGTGAGGGCTAAAGACCTTTTCCCTTGGAAGGGTGATTGTTCCACTGCTGTGGATTTCTTGCTGTCTGTGCTACCATTGCTGGAGCTGATACATGGGCTGGACTTGGCCCCGGCCACCAGCCTGTCTGGCTGCTTCTGGTGTAGCTGTTCTTGGGTGCCTCCTGTGATTTTCAAGGTTTCTGGTCTTTGCAACATTTTCTGAGTCAGGGCATAATTAAATATGCTGTAGGACAGTAGTTTAAGAGATTCAATAATTTGATGTCCTTTGCTTTCCTGTCCCTGCCCAGTTCTGATGTGGGATAACTGGCAGTACAGACTCTTGGATTTGGTTCAACAGGAAAAGCAGCAACACAGGTCTGAAGGTGCCCAGAGCCTCAAAGCAAATCCAGACAGAAGAGCATGTCCAGTGGTCTTTCTGACATGCTCAACCTCCAGCTCTGCACAAGGGATGGCTGTGTCCTTCAGGCATTGTACTGAGGTGCTCAGGCCTGTAAGATGTGCAGGTTATCTGAGGGTGAGCCCCTGTTATCCCTCCTCTGCAGAGCCCCTTCAAACTCCCTTAAGAGTGTGACAGAAAGGCTTGAAAAGTGCTGTGGCTGCATATTGGGGTTTTAGCACCATGAAAACCTGCAGAGCTGCCTCCACAGTGCTCTGGAACCAGCCACCCTTGAGGTCTGCACCCAGGAGAGAGCACAGGGTCCTGTTTTCCCTTTTGTGCCATTAAAAGCAGCAGAATCTCCTCCTAATCCTCTGTGCTGTTAGAAGCAGTGGGTGCTCTGGGGACCTGATGACAATCCTCTTTCGGGAGGGTGTTTCTGACAGGTGACTGAACACAAAAACTTCCTCTCTTGGGCTTAATTTCACTGTCTTGGGAGGGAATTTGCCAGATGGAAGGAACCAAATACACAAACATGTATGTAAACTCTTCCAAAATAGCTTCGTATTCTCGTTTACAAAAATATGTGATGGAGCTTGTTTTATGGGCTTGGCAAACTCCTGGTGGCATCTGGCTGAGCTAAATATTGTACTTAATAGCCCAAGACAGCAGTGACTGCAGAGCTGGCTGCATTGCATGTGTGTTTACAAATGTGCCGTAGTGATTCCATGGAAAATTAGCTTAGAGCCTCAATAACAAAACAAGGGATAGAGAGCAAAGAGAAATGTCTCTCAGCCTCCCTCCTGTTTCTGTGTTTCAGTCCATGTGTCTGCCTGCACAGCACCATCTCTGCTGCTCTGTCTATCAGTACTGGTAGATTTTGTACCCCAAACCCTCCAACTTCTCAAAATGATTTTTTTCTTACATGTCAGATATTAGTCAGAGGAAGCATTGTTAAGAGGTGTAACCTGGAGTCTTCTAAATTAGTCTGAAACATGAGGGTCTTACCCAATTGTATGACATTATGATCTAAGAAGTCACTTAATACTTACACTGAAAAAATATTCAGAGGACAGAGTTTGCCAGTTTGCCAAATAGTCTGTTTAGTGAGGATGTTTTTGATTTCAGAGGTTTCAAGGAACCTCTTTGTCAGGCCTTGGCACAGAGTCTCTGCCAGGGAGCCCAGGGCTCCAGGAGTCTGTGTCTCCAGCCCCCAGCAGCTCTCCCTGGACCGCATCTCTGCTCTTTTAGGTAGGGAATTTCAAATGCCTTTCATTTTGGCTCCAACCTGAATGAAACAAAGAAAAGGAGTATTGAAATCCTCCACAAAACAAAGCTGCTCCTTCCTGACAGCTCTGAGGAGTGTAGTGGGGTGGAGCATTTGCCACAGGTGTGAAATGCTGCCCTTCAGCGAGCTGAGACTTCATGTGATGTTGGCAGTGGCTCAAGAGCATGGGGGGCCAAAGTGTTGCTCTGCTCAAAGGGCTTTTGCCACAGGGACCCTTTCTTCTTATGGCATGACCCATGCCAAGATTGAATGGGTCACTTCTCCTGAGCTCCTGCCCTGTGGTGGCTCTGAACCTGGAAACAGGGAAGAGCACTTTGATCTGGCCACAGCAGTGCAGTGTCTGAGCTGACCGTGGTCTCCCTTCTATGGTTTTCTGCAAGGAACACCAGGTTGTTCTGAGGATGCCTGGAAATGAGCTGTGGTGGGATGCAAGAGGACATGCCAGCATCACCAGCTGATCCCAGATTCCACCTGGCATTGTCCTCAAGCCATGGTGACTGCCTGTGGTGACACTGGGCAGTAGGAACAGTGGCACCAGGGCCAGTGCTCTCTGCCCAGGGAAGGGGGGTGGTCTTGGCTGTCACAAACCCATGACACATTTAAAGCACAGGTCCTTTTAAGTCATATGCTGGCAGCTGTCCCAGACTCCAGTGAGCCCAAAGCTGGGGAGGAGCCATCAGAGGAGGTATTGAGGTGTGCACCCACACCCCATGTGCAATTAAATGCACCTGGCCTAGATCATCAGTTCATGTAAATGGGAAAAGCTCCATACCAATCTTCTGAGCCTTTGCATCTGCAGATGATGTATTATTGAATTATGCTTGATTAGCTGTTTTTCTGTTGCTTAACAGAAAGCAAATCTCAGCATAAATGAGATTAGTATGTGCCCTCCATGTACGCCAGCTCTTGCTCCCAAGAATTTAACATTCTTAATAGAATGGGGTTTTTTTAAAGGGAGAGGGGGTGGGGAAAAGAGTCTTTGAGGCTCCTGTTTCATTTGCCAGATTATCTGAACATTAAATTAAGCAAGTATGGAAATTCAAAATGTAGCTGTTCTGCAACATGTGCTGACACTGGCATAACAATATCAGTAATCCCCCTTGACAGCCATTACAGCTTAATGCTCAAAGAAAATGAACTACTTATTTTCTTTACCCCACATACACAGTGTTTCAGAATCTTTGTCTGTCTTCCAGCCAAGATGACTCTTCGAATTAATCTCCTCCAGGTACCAGCTGTGTTTGTCTCATCCTGACTGCTTTGAGGCTGTGTCACCTCGACAGCTCAGAAAATCCCCAGCTGCTCTTGAGGACTTCATTGCACTGGGATTTTCCCATGTGATAGAGGTCCTCAGACATCCTAAACTGTGGGCCATGCCAGGGGTATCCCTCACACCTTGTAGGGTCTTTCCCTGTGGTGTTTTTGTTGTGCCTTGTCTCCATGCAGCTGAAGGAGATGTGGAATCCATGGTCATAAAGCTTGTGGGTGTATTCAGGTGTGAAGGAGTTCCTTTTCTGACTATTTTAAAGTTGTGCTCTTCAAGAAATGCCAGGATTTGGTCTTTGAATGATGCTAATCAGCAGCTTGACAGTGAAAGCATCAAGTTGAGCTCAAAGCGTGGTTGAGGAAGAGACAAGTTATGTTTATTGGAGGTGACAACTGAGCCTGTATCCCCGTCCTTCTTTAATAAGAACAACTGTTCTGACTTCAAGCATCACCTTGTCCTCGGTGCCTTTGGGAATGATCCAGAGGACTTGCTTAGGAAACCTCTTTTGGGATTGTGAGGAGAGTTCAGCTATTTTTTTGCCAGGTCTCTGGATCCCAGCAGGTCTTTGGCCCATCAGAATAGCCTGGGAAACCCTGGGAACTTCTATTAGGAACTGGACAGGCCACAGAGTGCTCACTGGGGAGTTTTAAGGGCTTGTAGGAACAAGTGGTTGTGGCTGTTGGGACTTTCAGACGTGCTTTTGTGAAAGGAGGTGCTTAAATTCCACCAGAGTCCAATATTTGGGACTGAAAGAGCTTTTTGGTGGTAGGTTATCTCTGGGAGTTGAGGGAGTCACGTCAGCTTTAATGGGCCTGATCTGAGCCAGTGTAAGCTAATTCTTCTCGTTTGAATAAACCAGAGCCATGGTGATGTGCACAAGAACTCACCTCTCCATCATCAGGTGCGTTTTACAGCTAATTCATAATGAGGAGAGAATTTCCACTGTCAGATCATTGTACCACTGAGCAAAATTGGAGCAGCTGCCTTGTAAAATGTGGAATGGCATCAATATACTGTGCTGTGTTTCAGGGCATGTGACTGAGAAGGTGATTGCGCTCGTTAATAATGAGCCACTAAATTGGATGCAATTGCAATAGCTCATCATTGGTATAGAAATATTATGCTTTATAGGTACATTACTGGGCTGTATTTTATAAGGCTGTTAAGCTTACACACTTTCCCTTGCAGTAAATGTCAGCAAGGTTACAATAAAATTTAATACAATATTATTAAAGCTGAAGTGCATCAGTATGGAATGATCATGTATGCACACTAAAAAACCCTTTATTATTGCTTCCTTAACCTTCTTAAGGAGCTGCTTGTTTTAAAATACAATGATGAAAAGGATCAAAGCTTGGAGGTCTCTTTATCCACCCAAAGGTTCATTAGTGTTTTCAGTGTAGATGGGAATTTTGTGACACGTTAGTTCAAGTAAATTAAACATTAAAATTTCAGCTCTGGCAGGAAAATTTCAATACAGCTGCAGATTATAATACAGGTGGTGAGGTCTCCTCGCGTTCACCTTAGCTTTCATGGGGTGGAACTGATTGGCAGATTGTTGGCCTCCAAAGGAGCCAGGCGTGCCCTTGCCAGGCACATCTTGGAGGGGTGGAACACCTAACAAGCCTTCGGGCTCTGCCATTACCATGACAATGCCAATGGCCTCCCCCTTGTGAAGAAATCAATGGGCTGTGGGGCTCCCAAAACAATTTCCCTGACCTCCCAAGGTTGCCAAAAGCAAGGTCAAGTAGCAAAGATCGAAGGCCCTGTGGAAAGAGGCGTCCCCTCTCTGACCTGCTGGCTTGGGAGAGGGCTCAGTCTTACCTTGAATTATTTTCTTAATTTAGAGAACCGGTGTTATTTGCACACACTCCAGCCAGAGGAAATTAATCTTAGTGAAGCCTGAGGCATTGTCTCCTGTTTGATTAGATTTTTGGTACCATTCTAGGGTGGGTTTCATGGGTGAAAAAGCATCCAGAACTGAACAGCAGCCCAAGGAGACAGTTCTGATCGGGCTTTGGGCACTAGAAGAGTGTTATGGCTCTGCTGTGCACCTTTGAGACATTAGCAGTGGTTAGAGCAATTCTTGGTGCTTGCAAAGATAATCCTGAAGTATTTGGAAAGAGCAAAATAGACCTTGACTACATGAATTTTACAGTCAGCTCCTTCAGGCTTGCCCTTTACGAGGAGCTGATGTAAGAAAACATATTTCAGATGTCTCTTATCTCAGTAATCTTCAGCTTCCCACGAGCAGATCACAGGAGCTCCAGAAATCACCCTCTGCATGAGATACATCAGCTGTGGGCCCTGCTCAGGCAGTCTGAGGTGTGTGTTTGCTGTGTGTGTGTTCTAATCAGACACTCTCAGCCTTGCAAACTGCTTCTTGTTTTCTTTTGTCATGAGAAGGATTTGGATTCTTGTCAAAATGTTTTGGCGCTTGAGAGCTCCCAAAGAGGGTGGATTTTAGGCAAGTGGGTACTTGATGCTTTGTACAAAGTTGGTCCTGTCAAAGATCTGGAAGCAGCAGAGATCTGGGAATGCTGAAGGGTCCATGGGCCCCTTTTTGTCTCTAAGAAGCAGCTCCTGAAAGTGGCAGTTGCCTCAGATGGATTAGGTTCCTCTCTCTGCCCCTTCTGCTTTTGACCATGGTTTTAAATCACAGTTTTAAGAGCTCACATCAGAGATTTCATCTCTGGATATTTATGAGGAGCTGCTGCCCATGGTGCAGGCGTGGGTTTGTGACAGCCTGGCAAGGTCTGCTCTGTCCACACGGCCATGGATGATGAGGGAGGAGAGCAGAGGCTGCTGAACTGGGGAAAAAACAGGGATGAGCTCAAGGGAGTGTGAAGAGACCTGTGGTGGTGCTGCGAAGTCAGAGGGCAGAGAAAGGGAAGGGATGGAAGGAAAAGCAGGAGGTGTTGGTTTGCAGCGGTGAGACCTTTGGGGGCCACGTGTCACTCCGTGTGTGCACAAACTGGTTGTACAGCTCAGGTGGGTCTGCACGTGCACACAGACATACAGACACCCTGGGCACAGAACACTCGCTCCTTCCAGGGATCCCATTTCAGAAGAAGACTTGTCCTGGCTTTCTCTTTTTAGTTTTTGGAGTGCAAAACTCCTGCGGGATGATGGGCATGTTGTTGCTCCCTGTCTGTGGAGGACCTGTAGCTCCGGTGGGGGAGAGACTCTTGAAGACTTTCTTTGGAGGCCAGCCCAGGTCTGGGCATCTTACATAGGCCAGTCAGTCCTACAGCACAGAGAGCTTGTGCTGGTGGTCACCTTGTGCCTGTGGCATCAGTGAGGGGCAGTGGTGGGAGGGTGGGAGGTGTATGGGGAAGGGCCACTCAAATGCAATTAAATCCTTTGGTTTCCCCTTTCTTTCTTTGCAAAGCTGTGGAAGGGAAACAGTCATGATGGGCCTCTGAAAAGTGTTAAAGAACAAGTATACATGAGATCAAGTCCAAAGATCTTAAGTGGACACAGAGCATATTGCAACCATTCCTCTTCTCACCTTCTGCTTGCTCTCTACTCTGCCTCCCTGCCTCTCCCAGCCCTTACTGTCTTTCTCCCTGGTTGTCTCACCCCTTCACAAAGCACAATCCTTTTCTCCACATGTGGGTGACCCCTTTAGCTGCCACCATGAGCTCCCATCAGCTCTGAGCTGAGGACATCCCACCTCACAGTGCTGCCCCCTCCACCTTCTCACTGCTCCTTTTCTTCCCCAGTGATCCTCCACTTTCCCTCCCATAATTACTTTCTTGAGGTTTATTTTCATCTCAGTGCCTGATGTGACCTAAGTACATAAGTCTGTATCTATTGATTTCTGACAGCAGACTTTGCTTGTTCTCCACTAATATTTCTAACATCAGCATTCATCTTCCTTTCAATCTGAAAGATATGTCAGAACCACATCACTAAGGCTTCAGTATTTCCTCCCTGTCAGCAGCATTCTTTCCCCATGATTCATATCCATAAATTGCTAGGGGAAAAATTAAACTTTTCATCAAACCCTTAAATATTTTGAGATTCCACAGTTCTTTCACATTTTCAGGAGGGAGCCTGAGCCAAGGAAGCTGTTCTTAATGATGTCTGGGTTTTTTGGGAACTGCCTTTTTGGTCTGATGTCTGTGGTCCCATGTAATCAAAGTCATCAGTTCCTTTAATATATTGACAGCTTGCATCCACATGCACACACACTTGTTTCCACCCTGCTTTCACCCTGCTCATCGATAGCCTTATTTATTTTAGGACACTAACTCTGATATTTCTGGGGGTGGTAGCAATGAGATATGGCTGTCGTTGTGGTGTATGATGTAGGTTAATAGGTGTCTGTCAGGGCAATTCCCAGCTGCTTCCACTTCAGCCAGGGCTGTTGTTGGATAAATCAGCTGTATGTGCTGCACAGGCTCAGTGACAGGATGTGAGTGTCACTTCTACCCAGTGCAAACCCACTTGGTCACTGCTGCTGCTCATGGGGATGGGTTCTGTTTACAATAAGAAATTCACAGTGAATTCTGGAAGATGCTCTGAAGTTCCTTTATCTGCTGGCAGAGAGGGATGGATTGGATATTTTGAGCAGCCTGTGGAAAGCACAACCAATGGCTGCTGGAACTCTGTTTTGTCAGTGACGTGAAGGATGGTTTTAATTTCCCCATAGGTGCCTTTTCCATCTCAGGAACCAGCTGATGGTGGCATTAGTTCTGCTTCTAGCATTTCCTTCACGTGTCTTGAATTATGCTTGACCATCACAGGGATGCTGGGATAGTTACAATACTTCATGTGCCTCTTCTCTTGAACAGATTCCTTTCATGGAATTGGCTGGCTGGTTTCCAGGCAGCAATGTATCTTCCCAAATTTTTCATCTGAGGGCAATGCCACTGTCACTGATCACTTTGAACAGCCCTGCTGGTTTGCCTTGGTGCTTTCCCAGGGATCATGTCCACACTGGCATGCACAGTGTCCTTGTCCAGCTGAGGTGTCTGTCTCAGAGACCTTCATTTTGAGTTGGGACTTCTGGATGCTCCTATTACTTCAGGGGTCTTTCAGGTGGCTTTTGGTTCCTGCACCTTCAGCAAAGTCTGTATTTTATTAATGTTTTACTGCTTTCAGTTGAAGGAGAATATTTGCAAAAAGAATCTGAGAGCTGTGAAAAAACAGTGGGTAAAGCAGAAGGAGTGAAAGCAGTAGGAAACCTCTCCCTCTGTCTCTCATTGCTAAGTACCACAGCAGGGCACAGATAAAAATGACCCACACAAAGCACTTTGCACTGGACTTTGAGGCCTGAAGATTCAACAAATTATAGTGGTGGGCATGTTCTTCCTGATAAGAAGAGGGTAATTGCATTTTTGAAGGTGCTGGATTGAATTTTTTGGGAATTATAGAGGTTGGTGGGAAAGGAATAAGCTGTTTCAGGCCATTTTGCTGGAGCTGGTGTCTGGAAAGCAAAGATGAAAGGACGATTGCTGTTATGACCAGGCCATTGGGGAAGCATAAGACAGATACACGTGGCTTACATGGTAATGGATGAATTGGGTTCAATTTATAGTGACAGGAGTTGGATGTTTGGAATGAGAGAAAATGTCATTTATCATCTGCAAACTGACATCAGAGATCACTTGGGGAGAGTCACCACAGTCTGCCTTGTAGGGACTCCAGTCCCTGTGGTCATCATGAAGGTTTTGTGCCCTCTGACAGCAGGTGGTGGCAGGTGGTCAACAAGTCCTTCAGTGACAAGAAGAAGCATTTGTTAATGACTTTGTCCAGCAGTTTTTCTGATTGGGAAATTAATATTGGAGCTGGAGGGATAAGCTCTCTTAAAGAGATAATGGCAGACTGTTGGATAAAATTACAGATATGGGTTTTGTTGGTTTCCTTGGCTGCTGTGTCCACTTTCTTGCTCTGAATACCCAGGTCTGCAGCTTGTGAAGGACTGAGCCAACTGAGCTCACTGTGCTCTGGAGACCAAGTGTTTGGTGACTGGAGGCTTTCCAAAGTGCAGGTTGTGGTTGTCATGACTTTAGCCCTAAAATGAGCAGCTTGGAAGGTAAAGGCCACTGCCCAAGGCTTGTGCTTGAGTCAGTAGCTATCAGGGTGCTGCCCAGAGCTGGGTGTGCTCATGACTGCTCTCCCAAATGAAAGTGTTCCTTGATTTCATGTATTCATTTTTCAGCTTTAGGTTGTACCAAGATGACTGAAATGGTTGTTGAAGTAGTCAGGAGTGCCAGGTCATGCTGGAATGAAGGAGTGAGGGCTGGAAATCAGGGGGAAGGTGCAGTGGGGCAGGTTCTGTGAGTGCCATCTGCTGTGTTTCCCTCTGGATGAGCTGCGCTCCCTCAGCAGCTCCTTCCAAGACCTCTCAGGGTGGTGGTGAGCTCAGGGTCCCTGTGCCCCTTCCCATCACCACCACATTGAGCCCTGCCACAGATGGGAGAGGGAGAGCTTCAAAATAAGCCACAGTTGTTTCCTGTTGTCCCTGTCAATGTCTGGAAGGAGATTACACCCCATCCCCGTGTGAAAGTTGGGGTGATACTGACTGGGAGTGGCTGAAGGTGCAGGGAGCCTGTGTGGGGACTTGGCATGTTTGGTTTGCCTGTAAGCTTTTGGGAGCCTCAGCTTTTACTGAGGAAGGTCTCTCCAGAGGGAGCTTGGGGTGTCCATTCCCCTGCTTTTGCTCTCCATGAATTGTGAGGACAAGGGGCAGATTTCCCGGCCTGGGGAATCACTTTGTAAGCAAGCGCTGCCTGGAGTGTGTGTGACCCTGGTCTGCTCCCTGCCCTGCACACATACAGGATAGAACACCACACCTCCATCTCCTCTATTCCAGCCACCTCCAGGAAGCCTCTTTTTTCCCCTTACGCAGAGATGATTTTATTTCAGATGTGTGTCAAGCTAAGGCTTTAGCTCTTTGTTTTATCCATGCCTGGTGATGCCGAAGGGGTTTTTGGTTTTTGATTTTTCACATTTTGTAGATTTTAGGAACACAGTAGATGTAGCACTGTAGATTTTTAGTGGGTTAATACTTAGCGACTTAAGTATAAGGTCCTTCTCTCTCTCCCCCTGCTCCAGAACAGGCAGCTAAGATCTTCTGGCTGTTTAGTCTCTTCTTCAAGGTACAAGATTGGAGGATATCAGAAGGCCTACAGAACGAAACATAAACACAGGTCAGAGTGACCCAGAACTCAGAACACTGGAAGGACTCCAAAAGACCTTTTTGTGCTGAGGAAGAGGAGCTGATGAAGACAGAGGGTCTGCCTGACCCCAGCCTCAATTCCAGGGGGGTGGAACAGGGGCAGGACTGGGGCTGGACTGAAAAATATGGAAAGTAATGATTGGAGGGGTCATATTATAAAAGCCATGGAAACTAGAACTGGAGGACACATGCATGTCATCATGTATTTCTGTGGGCACTTAGCCTGTTATTAAAGAACCTTTACTTTTTATCTTCCCCCGTATCAACCTGGCTCAGAGTCCTGATTTATGGGGGGACACTCACAGCAACACTGGGATGGATTCCTGAGCTGTGCTGGCCCTCGGAGCCCAATATGGTACCACACTGCAGCTCCAGGCTCTTCCCAGCCTCTCCAGAAGGACACTGAGGAACCACCAATCCCTCCTTAAACCCCGTGACAGGCACCTGCAGGGAATAGCTAAAGTAAACAATAAACACACAGAGGAATAAGGACACCACACACCAGACCAACGTGATCAAGTGAATGCCCTTTATTACACACTGCACATGGTTTATACAGGGTTAAGGCTACATTCGATTGGCTAAATTGAATCTCACACCATCAATCTACAAACTCCAGTTCGTTATAATCCATATCACACAAGTCCAGTGTTTTGGTGAACTCATCCTGACTGTTTTCAGGAACATCTCTGATGTCCTGTGGGAAACCTGAGGAGTTCTCATGAGAAACTCCTGGGGAGTTGCTGAGAACTCCTAGGGAGTGATTTCTCCTTTCCTGGACACCAGTAGCTGTGGCCTTGCTGCTTCTCAGCTGATCTCTGCCTTCAGTCTCACAGGGTCTGTATAGATCTGAATTGCTCACCTTTGATTTTTCTGTACCAACAAATAGCCCCCAACCGAGGGGAGTCATTGCCACGGGAAGGAAATGGCTGCCCTTTATTCACAGGATATGACTGCAGGATGCATAAAAAGTGAGAGCAAGTTTCAAGTGCTTGTACCGGGAGGGTCAGAGGGGTCACCTGCATTTGTGAGCCATCCAGAGCCTCTTGTCCCCTCTGCTGCCGCCAGATGGAAATCATTTCACTCAGGGGTGTGAGCGGGGTCAGCGAGGGAGAGGGGCAGAGCCCGTAAGGAACAGCTCATTAGTACCCAGGGGCCAAAGAACCACCTTTCTGAGCGGTTTGCTTTGTGCTGGGATGAAACACAAAGGCGAGCAGGCGGGCCCAGGGGCTGGAGGAGTTTAAATCAATATGACAAATCCATAATTACACAGTAACTTGTGCAGTGAGAACATCCTGGGCTTATAAGGAAAACCAAACACCAGCATGAAGATCCAATGTTATATATAAAATTCAGGTATATATGCTCAAGTTTGTCTTATTTTGGGTATTGTGTACATGAGTGTTTCTCTCATGTCTCTGATCTTTCTGCCTAATTCATAAATCATAACAGGAGATGCAATAAAAGGAATTAGGTGATCATTAAAGTACTATGCACTGGATATATTTTTCCTTTCCTGTTTCGGTCTGAGAGCTCATTAAAAGCTCACTTGGCTCTTGAAGTATCTTGACACCAAAGATGATGATGAATAGAGCTGCAACGAGTTGTTAATAATTTGAAATACATTGTCAGAATGACACGATGATGCTACAGGAGATGGTTACAGGGGAGTTATTTGTGTTTGTTTTATTTGGTTACCCTCTTAATTGACCCAGATTAGAAACAGAGCCTAAGCTGAGCAAGTTTTTATTTTCTTTCTTGAAGGATATTTTAATTAAAAATGAACTATTAAAAACAGAAGTCTATGCAGGTAAAAATTTTTGGAATACCAGCATCATGGTCATGTTTCCCAAGCCATGCTTACTTCCAACCCCTTGCTGGAGTCTCCTTTTCTTCCCAGATATAAATGGTTTGCTGGCCAGAGATCAGTTCCTAACACCGTGAAATTTAAGCATGTCTTCAAGTGCCTTACTGAGCCTTTCTCCTGCACATCAGAGCCATGGATTTGTCCTTAGTGTGGGGGGGGGACAGCAAGCTGGACACCCTCACCCTGCACTGCTCTGCTGACAAACCCTGGGTCTCAGCTGGATTTTGTTGTGGGGATGTGCTGGTTTAGAGGTAAACCAGCAGGAGAGATGAGCTCAACAAGAGAGATTATAAGTCAGAGCTACAATTTAATAATAATAATACAGTAAATACACTGACACAAAGGGAAATGCTTTCAACTCTCCAAACCCAGCAGTATAACCCAGTGCCCTGGGGTAAANAGCTGCTGCAAATGGGCCATTGACCTTGGGAATGAATAGAGGGGGTAGAATAGACAGCTTTGATCACCCCCACACAGTGACAACTGGTCCCACCTGCTGAACTAGGACAGGGGAGCATCTTGTTTGCTCTCCATGCAAACATCTCTGCTAATGAAGGAGCACCTTGTGCTGTTGGGAGGGGATTTTCCCCCATCCCCATGAGAACGGTTCAAACCATCACAGAGGCATTTGCAAAGGGCTCTGGACAACTGAAGGAACCTTGTGGATGGGCTATGTCCTGATAGGGATGTTTGATATATTTGGGAGGAGTTGTCCTGGGGAGAGGCCGTTTTCTTCAGGGAGCACAGAGGCATGAGGACAATTGCACCCACAGAATCCCAGACCATTCTGAGTTGGAAGGGACCCACAAGGATCATCGAGTCCAACTCTTAAGTCAATGGCCTACACAGGGGATTGAACCCATGACCTTGGCATTATTACAACCAACTGAGCTAATCCCTGCCTAGATGTGGCTGTGCTTCAACCTCGTGCACCCCAGAGGAGGTTTGGGATTTTGTCCCTTCCAGTTAGGCTGTAAGGGGAGTCCAAGCCATTAAACTTCATGGGGTGGAGGTTTCTAAACATTCAGACTGTGTTTGCTGATGGGAAGTGTGTGTGTAAAACCCCACTGCTCCAATCTGCAAAGGTAATTGGGTACTTTGAGTGGCATTTCCAAAGTGCAGGGCTGGCCACCCACCTTCAAGCTGTGCTGCCCTTAAAGAGCTTTTCTTTCTCTCCCCTCCAGCTTTGCCTCCTGCAGCAGGGAGGCAGCTCCTGCCTCCCCAAAGCACATTACTCATGCCAGGCCAGCTCTTCATTTTCCTCCATCCACTCGATGCTCTCAGATAGAGCATCCTGTAAATCATATTTAAAAATACATTAGTGTAATGTTTCTGGAGTTGATATTAAGTGAGCTTTGGGGACCCTGCTGGCTCCAAATTCCCCTGTCTCAGACTAATTTACAGTATATTTCACCAGGACAGGCATTTTCATACCCAAGGACCCGCCTCGACCCTTTTCTCTCTCTCTTTCTCTTTTTTGTTCCATTATTCAGCTGTTTTTAGCTGATGATTGATGTCCTCTGATGTCAATGCGAGATTGCTCCTGTGTTTTCCCACCTATCACTGTAAAAAGGGAGGGACAGAATAAAAGGGAAATGCATTGCATGGGGCAGGCAAATGCACCAGCTGATCCCAGCCCTGCAGTGGCTCCTCTGGCCTTTGCTGGGATAAGCTGCTCAGACCTGGGACACAAAGCCCTTGGCAGGTGGGGTGTTGGGTGTGAGGGCTCCAAGCTTTTGTTTTCCATGTGGGATGAAATGCTGCATTAGCAGGAGCTGCTCCCCTCCTCTGTTCCCAGCTCTGGGAGAGGGTCAGGGGCAGTGGAGGGGCTCCAGGCTGCCTGGAGCAGCAGGAACATTGTTGGGCAGTTTCTACAGCCACAGGGAAGCTGAGGAGTGTTTATTCAAAGAAAGTTAAAACAATTTCAAAAGGGAGAAAGGATTTCTCCCTTTGACATGGGCACATGGGATGTGGAGAGTCCCACAGTCTGGGTGCAAGTTTAGGGCAAGTATTGTAGAATCATAGAATAATTTGGCTTTGAAGGGACCTTAAAGACCATCTAGTTCCAATCCTCTTGCAATGAACAGGGACATCTTCAAGCAGATCAGACTGCTCAGTCCATCCAACCTGATTCCAATTGTTCCCAGGACATCCACAATTTCTCTGGGCAACACGTGCCAGTAATGCAATAACTCTGCTTTACATTTCTATAAAACTTTGATAGAATGGTTTGAAAACACTGAGCAGATAATACAGACCTGAGCCTTGCAGTTTTCCTGTGAGACAGGCTGGAATTCTGTCAGGACACAGCACTGCCAAGAGCACTCTGCAGCAGGAAGGGGATGGGGCTTCTTCCGTGCGTGTGCTTTGATCTCTGGCAAGGATGTGAGCAGTTCAGTTTTTAAATGAATGACAATTTTTAGAGTTTTTAAGTGGCTGATAACCATCTTTGAAACACTGATTGATCCATCAAATGCTTGGACTGTGAATGTGAGCAGTGCAATCCAATCAAGCCTGTTCTTCAGAAGACATCCCTTTAAAGCAATTAAGATCTTGGTAGATGTTCCTAAGGAAAAACCTTGTGTTTGCAAAATGTATTTTGAGTACCTGCCTTACTGAGTGCACAGATTTAAGGCATACCAGTGGTTCATGTCTTTTATTCCTTTATCCTTCCTGTTTATTAGGTATTTTTTAAGGAGAGGTATTTTTTAATACAGGGGAAAATCATGGAGACTTGGGCTGTTGGATTTCTTCACCACTGAACCTTTGGGGTGAAGGATAAACTGCGCATACCTTGCGTCTTGCTGGTTTTTAAATGAGAAGAAAGTGCACCAGAGAAGTCCTGTGAAGTGTGGTCCTGGTGCCCCACAGCATCTTTGGGCAGAGATGTGCCTCAAAGTGAAGTAACAACTTGTTCCATGTCTGGGCAGTTGAACATTCACAGAGCTCTCTCACACCTCTCGTCCTGACCTCACTTCGCTTTTGTTGCTTTGTTGAATTTGAAGTTGCTCCAAAATATGTCAAGAAATTGTAACAGCAGTGCTGTTTCTAATCTGGTTCTCAGGGCTGGCAGTAGGAGCCCTGACATGTAAGGAGGCTCCCTGGAGAAGGAAAGCTGATAACAGCAGAGCTCCCTCCTGGAAACCAGGCAGACCCAAAGGCCTCTGCTTTTGCTTGCTCTGTGCTGAAGGTGATTGACTTTGAGTGAGCAATTGAGGCAAACTCTGCAACTTGATCCTGGAGTTTATGTTCTGTGTAAGTAACCTTGAGATAGGGATAAATCATAACCTTTACCTAACCCTGCTTGCTCATCTCAAGTGAACAGGAGCTCTTTGTTTGAGGTTTTTGGAGCCATGGGAGGGACATTTAGCTTGTAGTCATGAACTGACACTGAACACATGTGCCCAGAAAGCTGCTCCTTTTTTTCATCTATGAGTAAGTATTGATTAATGGAAGTATAAATTTGTACATAGAGTGAATTGTTCTGTGGAATTGGTACCAAACCATCAGTAGGTTGAGTATTTGTTAATGAAATGAAACATTTGTTTTGAGAGAAGGGCTTTGTAGATTGATAGTTGAGTGATGTAGTGAAGAAAACAAGTCTACATGCTGTAGTCCTTGGTGGGTCTTCCTTGGAGCTGAGGATGGCAAGGACATCCTGGGGTACTGCAGCATAGCTTTGCTCCAAACCTGGAGCTTCTGGAAGTGTGTGAGAATCTTGCCTAGCTTGTGGCAAGCCTTCAGTCAAACCCAGGCTGGCTCTGTTCAAGTATTCAGATTAAACATTTTGCTCTCAACAAAAGTTTTTTTCTAATCTGCCATGCCTGTGATTCAGCACTCACACCTCTCTGCTGGGCAGAAATGAGATGATGTCAAAAAACTAATGACCTCACAGGGGTTTTGCACCCCAGGAGAAGCTACAGCCTTTACAACCCTGTTTTTTAAGCATTTTTTTTCTTTTTTTAGGGAATCTCTGGGTGATGGTCACTGCAAAACTTGCAGTGCTGCTGCTGTAACATCAAGACAGCCAGCAGTGAGGGGGTTGTGCCTTGTCCCTTTTTGCCTCTCATGAGTGGCACAGAAACAGTGTCTGCTGGAATCTCTGGATCCCAGAGGCAGTGGGGTGGAAGGGGCAGCCCTGCAGGGCTGGGGGAGCTGGAGGTGAAAGTGCAGCTCAACAATATTCACCAGGGGTTTTCCTTTTCCAGTAAGATGTTTGCACAGAAAATTAACTCCTGTTCAGCCTCCTGGGGCAGATCTGTGCTACAAGCACCCGTGCAAGATGTGTGTGAGATCCCCCGTGGGCTGTGTCCCTGCTCACCTGCTCAGAGCTGCACAGACCCACACCTGGATCTAGGTGGGAAAGTGCCCAGGGGGACACAGGCTGGCTTTGTGTGTTTGCACACACATGTGAGATTGAGGGGCTGGAGCGGGGCTAGAGAAGAGCAACGAGGCTGGAGAAGGGAGTGGAGCACAAGTGCTGTGGGGAGAGGCTGAGGGNATTCTATGATTCTATGATTCTATGTCCACACTGGACTGTCCACACAACCCCCTGCCTCAAACCAGCTGGCTAGGGAAGAGCCAATACCCATAATCCAAGTATCAATCCTGTATCAATCAGAGAATAAACTGTAGAAGCTGTCTTTTTTTTTTCTTTTTTTTTTTTTTGTGACATTTCATGTTGCAATCAGCTCAGGTTGCAGAGCACCCATTGGTTTTAGTCTCTGAGGTCATAGATTAAGACCTGATGGTATTTGCAAGTTGGGTAAAAATGAATTATTGAGGGTTTGTCTGCACCATTTCTACATGCTGATACTTCTAATCCTTTGCATCAACAGAATAAAGAAAGGGTGAAGGAAAACAATTTACATGAGCAAATACTACGACTGTATCCTATGCTGGCCTATTATTGTAAAATGTCTCTGGGGAATACAATGTTTTCTGTAAAACACAGGCTGCCTGGCTTCCTAAAGCCTGCTAAATTACCACCTCTCCACAGCTTCCAGCAGCTGTCCTTGTTCCCCAATTCATTTTTAGCATTTGAGAATTAAAAAGAATGCAAAGCACACCTTTTAAAAGCAAAGCTCCCAGTGGGTCCCACGCTGTGGGGAGGGGGCAACTTCTTCTGGCTCCTGAAAGCTGCTGTTAGCCAGCCTTGCCAAGGAACAATGGGATCAGAGAACAGGGGGATTTGTTAGATCAGCTTGAAGTCCTGGAACTTGTGTTTATGTGCATTTGCTTCTAGTGGAAAACAGTGGTGACACTACTGGAAGAGAAAGTAGCTTTAAAAACAGTTTAATCTATCCACACAGGAGCTATACAGGGGGGGAACATTAATGGGGAAAAAAGGAAGTGGTTCTGCAATTCTGCCAGCAATATTCTGCATTTCCCTCAGCACAACTGAGGGGGTTTTGTGACACAAGCTTAGCCTTATCTACAAGGGGAAACATAATGATGAGCAAGCATCAGGAGACTTGAAGGTGTGTTCTTTTGGTTTAGCACATAACAGTCCTGGCTCATGTCTTTATTCTGGCTGAAAGACAGAAGAGGTGAATGAGATGTGCAAATATCTTCAATTCCATTTCAACAACATCCAAAATTAAGCCTTTAAATAAATCCCTCTTGTCTGCATGGCTGTGTGAATTCATTTGGGAAGTTTAGGATCACTGCTGAGGTTTAGCTCCAGTGTTTGCCTCTCCCACTGCTTCCCTGCTGTGCTCATAGGAGTTTGCCTTGAGTTTTTGGAAGTTGCCATTTTATTGCTCCTTGTAATTCTGCTTTTAACTGTGTATTGTTTGTGGATGTCACTCATCTGCCCATCTGCTGTCTCAGGGAGACTTCAACCCTAGAATCATAGAATGGATTGGGTTGGAAAAAACCTCCGAGATCATCAAGTCCAACCCTTGGGCCAACTCCAGTCCCTTTACCACATCATGGCACTCAGTGCCACGGCCAAGCTCACTTGAAAAACCTCCAGGGATGGGGAATCCACCCCCTCTCTGGGCAGCCCATTCCAACACCTGATTACTCTCTTAGAAGTTGCTAAATGTTGCTGGTTGCCTTTAGTAAAATCTAAAAGTTCATCAGATTGAATATGAAGATGAACCTGTAGTGAAAAACATGACTGATTATCCAAGAGGTGGGTGACCTTTGCCTCTTTTGTGTTTTAAAATGCGAGTTCAACCTTCATATAAAAGCCAGTACTGTGCACAGCCTGTATTTGAGTTTCTGTGCTTCTTCCTGGCTTGCTTATCATCAGCAGTATAATTAGTTTGAGAAGCTTAAACATTCCCTGTGTGATCACTTGTTTGTAGCCTTTATATTTGCTCTATCAGATTTAGCACTAACAACATAGTTTTCCACCAAATCACTGCTGTTGGAACAACACATCCTTTCCTGAAGGGAAGCTCCAGTGCCTGGCTGTGAGCAGTAATTGACTGCAGTGGGGCTTGGATGCTCATAAGTATTTAGTCCCTCACGCTGTGCTCCTTGAATCAATAACCTCCTTTGGTCTGTAACCTAATAGAATTGCTTAGAGGATAAAATTTTGCTTGTGTTTCATCCACTTAGCTCATTTCCCTCTTTTGATAGATTTGCTCCATCAGGAGAGCTGCTGAAAACCACCACGTGCTCGTCGTATGCCGGCGACAATGAGCATCATCCCATTTGCCCACACGCACTCCAGGACACAGATAACTTGCATCCTTTGGAAAGGATTGGGGTGGATATGCCCTCTGCATAAATCAGAGTTGGGTGGAAATCAGCAGCTGATGATGGGGAAGTAGAAGTAGAGAAGGGAAGGCTGGATACAGAAAAGCTGCTGGGTAAATTATGATCTGCACAGAACCTGCACTGCCATCAGTCAGGGGGTTTGAAGAGACAGGACAACCTGTCACCTCTGGGCAGGCCACCAGGGGATTCTCAGGTAGCAGGTATGTTGGAGCAGAGCCCAAAAGCTCCGTGCAGAATTGAGCTGGTGTAACAGGGCCAATGGCCATGTGTAAGATACTCCAGGGGCAGGGCAGAGGTGAGGATGGAGAAAGATGAATTTGAAGAAAATCAGAAAAACACCGGGTTTAGGCCTTCGCTCCTTACTGAAAAGCAGCCAAAGGACTCTAGGCCCCTCAGTTCAGGAAAGATATTGAGGTGCTGGAGCGGTTCCAGAGAAGAGCAACGAGGCTGGAGAAGGGAGTGGAGCACAAGTGGTGTGGGGAGAGGCTGAGGGANTGAGCTTGGCCGTGGCACTGAGTGCCATGATGTGGTAAAGGGACTGGAGTTGGCCCAAGGGTTGGACTTGATGATCTCGGAGGTTTTTTCCAACCCAATCCATTCTATGATTCTATGATTCCATTCTGCTGGTGTGGATGTTGGATACCTTGCTGCAAGTGTGGCTATTTGGGCACGAAGAGGTTAATCTGTCTACGTTCCTTTGTTTTGCCCTGCCTCTGCCTTCAGAAGAAGATTTGCCTATAAAGTTATTTTTAGATGCCTTGTGAGCAAGTTTTGTGGGAAGACAGGCAGCCAGCAGCCCCCGGCGAGCTGCTAAGCCCACCCCTCTCAGCTTACAGCATGTAATTAGCAGATAATCATGCCAAAATCACAGACTCCAACGGGCTAATTTTATCGCTCGTGCTGACATCGGTAAGCTTGTCGAAAGTAACTTGTGGGTTGTTGGCTAAATGTGTTTCCTCACTTGTTTATGAGCTTGTGTTGCCACTTTTGCCGTGTAAAGATCAAATGCAGGTTTGTTGTTTCGCAGCTGCTGCTGTTTTGGTTGGGGTTGATAACAGGGGATATTTCCTAGCATTAAAATCGCGTTCTACTGGGACGTGGTGGCTGCTAATGGTGTTTCCACCAACACTGTCATGTTTTGCTGCAGGGTTGGTTGGTGTGGAGGGTGTCGGAGCTTTGATTCAGCAATATATTCAAGCACGTGCTTTGAGGTGCTCTTATTCTGCTAACCTGTAATTATATATCTATAAATGTGGATATAAAAAACTGGAGGTGCCTGCTGGGATTGAGCTGTAATTTCCTATGATCTAAATGGAAATTAAGCATGTATTTTTAAGCCACGTTTATACTTAGGAGTTTTGCTAATTTAAGGCCTTAGTAACTCCTGCAGTTTTCTTTAGCAGAGAAAAAGATGAAGTGTCAGATGGTTGGGCTGAACAGCCTTCAGGACCTGCATACCTCTCTTTCTGATATGATAAAATAAAGATACTTCTTAATAGAAAACACAGCCCACAGTCATCCATCTGGGTACAATAAATCTGAGGCAGGTAGATACAATAAAAACTATCACTATTTCCTCCTGATAGTAGAAAGATTAAGTTGGCCAAGGCTACAGGGTCAAAAATAGGCTCTTGGGGAAGAATGACCTGAAGAATGTGGGAAATGAGCCTGACCTCCTGTTGCCTGATTTTTGGCCCATGGGCTTGGAAAATCTGACTTTGGGAGAGGTACCAGTGCTCAGCAGGCAAAGGTGGACTGGGCTGTCCCAGGGGTCAGCCAGGCAAGGGGAGCATTTGGGTTCCCTTGAGTCACAGAACTGCCTTTTCTAGGGAGGGTTTCCCTGCTATGGACAGCTGCATGTTTGGGATCAATCCTGTGGTGGCCAGAGGAAAGGCAGGGGAACCTGTGAGGTTTTTTCCATTTACAGGTGTCTCTGGTTTTGCAGCAGGACTCTTGCTGAATTATCATCCTCCAAAATGCCTCTCAGCTCCTGCCTGAGTCTCCCCCTGCAGCAGTTTGGATCCGGCTTTATAGGAGCAGATGTCAGGCGTGGGAATCAGCCTCCCTCAGGTGAGCATTTACTGTTTGATAGGAGAGAATAGACCTTTGTAACCTGTTTTCATTTTCTGAACACTTACCATGACAAAAAGTGTCTGAACCTGAATTGAGCAGACCTTGAGGATTTGCTGCAATATTTATCCAAGTCCATACAGCTGTAAGGTCTTGCATATAGTCTCACCTGAGACTTCTGTGCTTTGTGATTGCATCTTGTGCTTTCAGGCTAAATAAGAAAAGCAATGGGGAGAGTAATAGCTCAAGCTGAAGCAATAAAACCCCCTTTGCTGACAGGCCAGCAAATAAATATTTGTCTAGCATATAAACTTGGTTCTTTTTTCCCCCTGATCATTATGGAGGCTGCTTGCATAGAGGAAATATTCCCTGTGAAAGAGAGCCAAAATCACTGGGCTTGGGGCATGTTGGAGTTACTCTGTCTGCCTGTCACATGGCAGACAAATTCAGTGGCAGAACATGGCACCAGTGCCTCAAGCAGGCAAGTGCCATTCTGCAGGAGGCATAGCTCATCCTAACAGCTGCCTCGTGAGCAGCGTGTTGGAGCAGCAGTGAAGGAACATCTCGCATGCAGGAGACGTGGCAGGAGCTCCAGAAATGAGATTGGGAGTCTGGTTCCATCACAAGTGCCCACTTTGCCAACCATTCATCCATCCAAAGTGCACTTGGCACAGGCACTGACTGCTCCACCCCTTCAGGCTCTGAATGCACGAGTCCTGCCTACCTCTCCTTCCACACTCTAAAAGTTGTTTGTTCCACTTTAGAGAGAGGAAAAAGTCCTGTTAGTGAAAATACCACCATCTCTACATTTGGTACGGCACAGTGGCCAGGGAGGGTGTCTGTCCCATTGCACTGGGGCTGGTGTCATTTGATACTTGTTTGAACTTATAGATTATTTTTGCCAGTTGCTTGTGAAAAACTTGATTTTCCCCTCAGGAAGGAAGGAGGGAGGTGGGAGGAGGAAAACCCTGCAACCCCCCTGTTTGGATTTTGTTTGGGTTAATTTCCAGAGCTGTTTGGGATGAGGAAGCAACTTCTTACTTGGGCAGATAGTGATAGGCGAAGGGGGAATGGTTTTAACTAAAAGAGAAGAGATGGAGATTAGATGTTAGGAAGAAATTCTTTACTCAGAGGGTGGGCAGGCCCTGGCACAGGTGCCCAGAGAAGCTGTGGCTGCCCCATCCCTGGAAGTGTCCAAGGCCAGGTTGGACAGGGCTTGGAGCAACCTGGGCTGGTGGGAGGTGTCCCTGCCCATGGCAGGGGGTGGAACGAGATGATCTTTAAGACCCCTCCCAACCCAAGCCACTCTGGGAGGGACCAGGTGTGTTCAGGTTCATTTCCACTGCAGTCACAGCAGGATGGTTGTTTCAGTTGCAGTTTCATTTTGCCTTTACCCTGTGCTGTCACAGCCACATGACAAGTCCTTGGTTTGGGCTCCAGGACACTCTCAGCTCACTGGGTTCAACAAAGCCTTCACTGCCATCCTTTGAAATGGAATTTTTCCAGTAAATCCTTTCAGTGGAGAAAAGGGTGAATTCTGATAAAACCAAGATTCATTAGAATTTTTCTAATCAGATCTATACATTTCCCAGCTCACTCAAGAATCACTAATTATTAAAAATTAATTGCATTCACCATTTTGACTCGGCTTCCAAGTCAGCTCCGAAGGCAGACAGAAAAGTTACTGCTGGTAGTTCAGATCCTGCCAACACCCTCATGAGAATCAGCTACTGAGGTTTCTGTGTTTAAGCACTGACAGATGGAAATGGTATCTGATGCTTTAGCATTCTTTAATTGAGTTCTCAAAGGCATGACAAGGTCCAATGGCTGGAAACTGAAGCCAGAAAAATTCAAATTGGAAATAAGGTACAAATTTTTAACAGAGAGAGTAATTAAACTCTGGAACAGTTTACCAGGGTATGTGATGGATTCTCCATGGTTTGATCTCTTCAAATCAAGAATGCGTGTCTTCCTCAGAAATGCCCCATAGCTCAAACAGAAGTGAAGGGGCTCAATACGGATTATTTTGAAATGCAATTGGATGGTGCAGGAGGTCAGGATATCATATCTGAAGAGATAAGAATCTCTGAAGCTGAACCCAAACATAGTCCTTTGATTCCAAGCCCTGCATTTAAACTGCTTTTGGACCTACATTCCCCCCGTTTCTTTCTGTCTACTCAGAGAAGTAGGAGGGATTTTCTAAGGCAGTAGTTTGGAGAGTTTAATGCAGTCTTTACATCTATGGGGATTTTGGCAGAGATGCTGAAGAGCTTGAACCTTCCCTTTGGGCTCTTTGTCATTCCAGATCACAGGTAGTTGTTAAAGTCCCGATTTTATGTGGTTAACCAGAGCTGGCCCCGTGGTCAGAGGAGCTGCTGAGCAGTTGCACCTTGAGGAGCCAGGTATTCTCTTCCCATTTCCCTGTGATTCCAGGAACACCTTTTCCCCCTGCTTGTAATTATGGGGATTTTGCTCATCTTTAGAGTTAAATTTATCTCAGTGCCACTCAGCTCTTAAGCTCTCCGGAGTTAATTAGTGGCGCCGTGAAAGCTGAATCATGAAGTGCATCATTAAGAGGAGTGCACAGGTTAGAAAAAAGTCAGGCCAGTGGTGTTTCAGGCACCTCCTTCTTCTTGGGGCTGTTTCCCCAGTCTCACTTTTTAATGGCACATTGTAAGGACTGGTGTCTCAGCCACAAAGACTGGATGCAGTTGCCAAGAAAAACTGGCAAAACAGAAGGTGGAAGAGGTCCATTAATTGGCTCCAAGTACCAGTTTCTCTAGAGAGGTTTTTCTTACCAGAGAGAAACTGTTCAACACTGCAGGAGCAGCTCATACCTGCAGAGCAAATGGCTTTCCTGAGCCTGAAGACATCTACAGACCATGGTAATAATACAGCAGAAATATCAGAGTTTGATTTTAAGGGACACCTGAGAATGCAGAGGAATTGCTCTTTATTAAAAAGGCCAGACCAGAGTCTCTCTTGGTGCATATCGAATACAGGAATACAGATTCTTTCACAAGGATCCTTTGCTGGAGAGGGGAGGAGGCAGGAGGCAGGGAAGGAATTTAACCCTTAAGGACCTTCCTTGACAACTTTGTTTTGCAAAGAAGTCTTTGCTATGGGAGCATCTCCTCCCCTGTGAGTGTTCTGCTGTGTCCATAGAGAGCAGCTGATGTGTTTGTGGGAGAGCTGGTTGTGTCTCTCCTGTTCCACTGTATTAAAGCAGATCACGCTGTGTACCCTGGGCTGGAAGGAGAACACACTGTGAAGTCTTTGCATGACCTCTCTAGGCTCAGTCATGCAGACCTGAGCAGCCTGTTTGGTCGTGTATCATCTGCTTAGTGCAGTGCTCAGAAACGCCCTCAGCTTTGGGGGAGCATCTGACAGAAGATTAACAAAGAATTTGGGTTTGTTTCATAAAGATCATGGAATTTTTTAGGTTGGAAAAGATGTCAAGTCCAACATTGGGTCAATGAATCCGTCTTTTTTTTTGTTGTTGGATGGTACCATTGTAGGACAAGAAGTTAGAGGTTGGTTAAACCAGTGTCTTCTGTGCCATGAGCAGGACAGAAGAGATGCAGAGCAGCAGTAGTGGGGCAACCTGGCCTACACGTTTTCCTCCTGATCTCACAGACTGGGGGCTGGCTCAGACCCCGTGAGTGAGGCTGGGAGACATTTACTGAGTGCAGACATGCACTTACGTGTTTTGTGTTGGACCTTTGAACATTATGGGACTCTCCTGGTATTCATAACTGCCTTTTTTCTCAAAGAAGCCTTTGCTGCTTCCCTGCAACCCAACATACTCTACACTGAGCTCTCAGAGTCATCGTGTGCTTTGGGGGAACCTCCAGCCTAGAGAGGCTTTGGAGCACTCAACGTGCTGCCTGCTGTGAAGTGTTTGCTGCCTGGAATGACTGTTTGGGGAATGACTCTGCCTGCTCTCTCTGCTGTTGTTCTGAAGCCTTGGACTAGCACCTTGGCACTCCTTCTTGGTCCTTTGATTTTCTGGAGATGGGGTGGATGGACAAATGGCACAGCACAGTGATGATGCAATGAGTTCTGTGGCATTATCCAGCCACAGGTCCGAGGGTAGCTGGAAAGAGCTGAAGGCAGCAATGGGGTTTTTTAATTCTAAAAGGTGCCTTGAAGTCTTTGGGGCAAAATCTTACCCCAGTGTCCTGCTGCTAATGATGCAGAGGCACCTGGTGTGTGCCACAGCCACCACGTCTGGAAGAACATCCTGATGGATCCTTCTCTTCTACCTCTGCTTATGGTGCTGTTCCTGCCAGGCTGTCACCCCCTCTGTGCCACTGCAGCCCAGGAGAGTGGTCAGCTGAGGCGGCACAGGGTGTTGAGCCCCTTCTGGAACAACTTACCACTCCTTTGGTGTTCTTAGGCAATGTCTGTGTCACAGACTGGGATGACTCCAGTGTGGGAGAGGTTTGTTGGGGCTTTCTGAGACAGCAACAGCAGAAGGTTCCATTTCTGTTGCCTGTTGCATCTTTTACTGCTCTGACACTCTGACCTTCTGCACCACAGAAGAGAAAACCTTCATTTCCTCTTTTGGTCCCAATATCTTCATTTCCCTTCAATCTGTGGATGACATCCCTTATCAATTTTGTGGAATTCCATACTGCTGACTCACATTCATTGCCATTACAGTTTTCCATGGAGAAGGATTTCCCATTTATTTACTGCTTTATGATTTGGCTTTTGTTTGCCCTCCAAGCCAGAGTAGCTTTTAGCCAGCTCAGCCTTCTTGCTTTTCCATGGGATTGTGGTTCCTCTGCATAGGGAGGAAAATGCTCTTGAGCGGTTCCCAATTACCATTCACAGATTCCTGCTCAAATTCTTTCTTCCAATTGTTTTGCTTTGTAATTATTTTCAGCTTTGTTAAGCTGGCATTGGAAATCATCAAGTAGATACATTACTCGTTTGGACTTTATTCTATTTGCACATAACAAATGTAATCAAATCAGTCTCTTGTACCTAAGCTGCTCCTATATTTTTACATTCTGTCATCAGTTCCCCTTGATCTGTAAAAATGAGGTCTAATATAGAATTTCTTCTATGTTAGATGCAATTGTTTTTGTGTCTGGATATTTTCAAGTATAATTTTAGGAATTCCAAGCACATTTTTAGTATTTGCAGCACAAGGCTCCAACATATGGCTTTCAAAATGAAATCCCCATAGAAATGCAGCTCTCTTTCTTGAGTGATATAATTATGTTTACAATGGCTGAGTGCTACATGAAAATGATAGTGTTGTTAGTAATATTGAACAGAATTTTGAAGAGTATAATAAATATTTCTGTTCCTTACAGGGGGAAAAAGGGAGATTGTGTGATCATGTCCTTTAACAATAAAACACCTTTTATATTGAGTGAGTATTGTGTAGCAGCTCTTAATTAGAGATAATAAATACCAGCAAGTTACAGCTATGTGGAAGAATTTTAGCTTTGTGCCATTATTTTTTAAGGGATAAACAAGGTGGCTCACATAACTACGGATTTTTCTGCCTGACATTAATCCTGGACAAAATAATGGAATTGCTGATAGGGCATGTAATTAGTAAAGAATTAAAGGGATTAATGTAAGTAGTGTCAATCAACATGGGCTTATGGAATATGGGTCTTGTCTAATTAGAATTTTTTTTTCCAGGAAGATTACAAGTTGTGTTGATAAATGTAAGAGCACTGATTTGATAAACTTCTGGAAAGGCCTGAGGACCCTGGTCTGGTCTCATGGCTGACCCTGCTTTGAGGAGCAGATTGGACTACATGACCCCCCAAGGCCTGTTCCAGCCTAGAACACCCCATGGTGTTCTGCAAGTCTTGCCTTTGGCTATGAATAAACTCTTATATAGGACTGGGATGATAGAAAACCAATTAGGCACCACTGCAATGGATAAAAACTGCTGTAGTCTCCAGTTTTAAATGGGAATTCATCAGTGAGTAGACATGCTTCTAATGGAGTCCTGGGGTTATCACAGATCTATCTGAGTGGTGAGGGCAAAACATGAAGAAGAGGGAACTGAAATAAAAGACAGATCATCAGTGCAGAACGATTCAGATCCCATTAGTAACCTGGATGAAAACAGACAATGTGTTTTTAATAAGACCCATAGACAGCTGGGCAGTGTCCTGGGAGCTGTTGGCCCCAAAAAAGTTGTGTGGAGCTGTGGGGACCATCAGCCAAGCACAGACTCCTGTGTGGGAGTGTGACAGAGAAAGGAAATGTCAGATTTGGGGGGTACAAGAAGAGGAATATTTGAGGCAGGCAGGAAGGTGTGCTCCTCCTGCACTTTCCAGATGTGACTTTGGTAGTTCAAAGATGATGTTGTCATGAACAGTTGGAGAGAATTGAGAAAAAGGACTTGTGAAATGATTGAAAAGGAGGAAAGGACATCCACCCACTGGAGACAGTTTGGGTTGTCTGACAAAGAAGAAGGTGATGGGGAGGTTGGATCACCCTGATGGACAGAAACATGAATACAATAAAAAGTCTGACTTCAGTCCAGCAAACAAACACAATAAAACCCAGTAGAGAGATACTGAAGGTAAAGGAACTCAGACTAGACATAAACCACATTTCAGCAGTGAGAGCAATTAACCACTCACAACAGCACACCGAGAAATATGAAGCTTTCTGTTTCATTGGAAATTTTTACATGTTTTTCTTTTCCTAAAATATCTGCTCCAGTTTTAGAAGGACTCAGTTCTGGGAAGTCTTATGGCTTGGGTTATCCAGGAGGTCAGAAGGGAAAAATCACAGTGGTCTTGTCTGGTTTTGTCATCGATTACTCCAGGAACCTCTGACAGGATACGTGCTCCCAGCCCAGCTGCCTGTGTGCCAGTGTAATGCAAGAAAGGGATTCACAGAAATCTAGGGGTGAATTAGGAGTTTTATTAATTTTTTTCCAGCTGAGATGAGGATTTCAAGAAAAAAAAAACAATGAACCAGGGACTGAATTTTCTGAAAGACTTGTTCCTCATTAAGCATTGCAGGTACAGATTAATTCACTCAGCTTCTTATTGATTCCTGCCCCTACTTGGAGGCACATCCACTCAGACAAGTGGCTCGACAGGCTCCTCTCATGGCTGTGTCTCCTGGGATGAGGACATCGTTTAGGGGATATCTCTGGGCTGTTTGTGCAGCCATTTAACTCAGTTTGGAAATATACAGAGGTAAATCAGCACAAATCCCACTGGTGTGGGCATTTAAAAATCAAGTTACTGTCTTAAATTACTGCAGGCTTTATCCTGTGGTGATATCCAGGGCACTGGGAGCAGGAGGGGCTCCCACAGCACATCCTACCCTGGAGCTCATGTCACGCTGTCACTGTCACCAGGAGGTGTTGATGCTCTCCACCGACTAAGGACACGCCTGAGACTAAATAGAATGTTCAGGAGGTGAAGTCAGGAGAGGTGAATCCCTCCTGAGACATGTGCTGCTGAGCCAGCCTGTCCCCACTGCTCCCCTCATGCACCACCACTACCTTTCCCATTCCATCCCATGAGGCTGTTAATTCCTGTCCTAATTCAGCTTTGAAAGCCCTAAAATGGTTTTCAACTCCCCAATATTTTCAAGAATTCACCCAGACACTTTGAAACAGTAGGGAAAAAGAACAGGAGCACGTGAATGAATGTGATTAACGGGTCATGGTCATTCCCAGATCCTTCTCTTCAATATAATTACTTCATTACAACACATCCACAGTACAGAACTTCTATAAACAAGAGTTGATGTATGTCGACTCGGACTCTTTAAAGTCCAGATCTTGGAGAGGGGAAAAAAAAGGTGGAATGGAGAAAAATAGCAATTAGAGTTAAATGGCAAAATGGAGAGTTAATGTGTGGTGAGCAAAACTCCTTTTAGTGGAAAAATGTTTTTTATGTTAACTTTTGTAAGAAAACAGTTTTCCATACTTGTCAGGCTTGACAGTTAAAGTTAATGGTGTTAAAAAACAGAGGACTGAAAAATGTTCCCTTCGGTGTGAAAGATTTATTCAATGAGAGTTTGCTTGAAAAGTTATTTTGGCTGGAGGTGCTGGCTTTTGCCTTCTGCTTCGAACAAAGGTCCTTGCTGTGTTCCCAGGATGGAGACAGCCCCAAATTCATGATTTCCCAATTAAGATGACATGACCTATTTTCTTTTATTGTTGACCTATTGTTGACCCCTTTTTAAAGTAAATGCCACCCTTTAAAAGTCTCTCTCTTTCCCCCCCAACCCCTTATTTTATTTTGTACCTTCTGGAAAAACCTGTAGAGCAAATACTGCCCTTGCTGTGCCTGGAGTAAAGCTTGGGACGTGCTGGGATGCTCAGAGGCAGAATTTGTGGGCTAATCTGCACTGAAAGGGGGCTGAAAAGTGAGTTGAACTATTTCTCCCCATTCCCTCTTATTTAACAAGGTAGTTACAGCCTGAAATTTCTCCTGTCATATTTATATGGCCAAAAAGGCTGCCCAGGAGCAGCACTGGCTCTCCCTGGGCTGGGGTGGTTTGGAAAGGAGTAGAGTGACAGCAGGAGCATGGCTGGGTGTTCTGGGGCTCTTTACTGACTGAACTGACTACCTAGAAACATACTGGGGAGAGAAGGGGCTTTTCACAACTGCCCCCCTCACCTACAGGCACCAAACTGCTCCAACTGACAATCTATTTGCTCCTTACCCACCCCAGTACCTCTAAAAAATTGATGCCCCTGAGGCACAGTGAGTAGAAGTAGAGGGCAGCTTCCTTCTTAACATCAAAGGGTTTTGTCTCTTGAAGCATTTGCTGGATTTTCATCTCCTTAGGACAGTGATTAAGTGGGTATCACTTCCCTCCCTGGTTTCCTGGAGTCAGGCTGTGGGGCCATACGTGGGTTTTTGTTCTGACTGTGGCCCATGTTCTTCTAAAGAAAGGCTCATGAATGGACTCTTGAAATCTGCCTGCCTTTCTCTGTCTGTTTTTCAGCTTCCTCATTTAGTGCTACTTTTTATAATCTGGACCTCTCAAAATACCTGAATTCTACCTATCAAAAATCCCTGTAAATATGGATTGGCAGAGCTCCACTGGCCTCCAAGAAAAGCTGGTTGGCACCATTTGGGAATCTATTCTGCTACTTAAAATGAATTCATCAAGACTTAGTCCAGAGGGGTAGAGATTAAAGTCAATAGTGTTAAATCTCTGGTTTGTAGCCCACTCATGTCCGAAATCACATTTTCCTGAGCTCATATTTGCAAGGCCACACTACGTGGCTTTTTCAGAAGAGAGCCAAAAACATCCTGAGGTTTCCACGCTCCCCAAGCACACCTATGCACAGGTGCTGTGTTTAAAATACAACTTTGGAACTGCTGTTCCTTCCGGCCATTCCATTTGCTCTGTCCTGTTTGGATCCTGAAGAGTCCAGATGCAAACAGAAAGCTGATCATGGAGCCCTCACTAAATATCCTAGAATGCAACGTGTGCTTGGTTTAAACTTTTCCCAGTGATGTTTTTCCTCCTTCAGTAAATCAAACCCTGAGTGATACCTTCATGACCCTGCTGATGTGGGGGCTGAGGGGAAGCATTATCTGGAAGATTGTGGACATGTGGAGTTTCACTGTGGGTGTTTTCCTCTGTAGTGAGAGGTGTGTAAGGCAGAGTTGGAGCCTCTCGCTCTCCTCCAGCTACACTCTTTGGACACACTGCAGTGATGCTGCTCAGATGGATTCTGGGATCAGCACCAGTGCAGCAGCAGATTAGACCTAGGGAAGAATGTTGATTATGTCCCCTTTCACATCTGTCCAAGAGAGGCTTTGTTACTGTTACAACTGAGTCAGGTTTCCCTGCCCTTGGAGATGGATGTGTTTATCCTGGAGAAAATTCCACATTCCTCACTTTGTGAGTTCTGAGAATCCATATTTACCAGGGTAAGGGGCTGGGGTGAACAAGGAGGTGGCAAGATCCACATGGATAAAGCCATTAAATTACTACTTTGACATGTGTGTCTGGAAGAGTGGTGGAGGATTTTCAGATGGACAGGGATTTGAGCAAAAACATTCACCACGTGGTTCCCAGAATGGTTCCTAAATCCATTTGGGTATTTTAAAAACCCCTGATTTCTGCTGGCACTGAACTGCATCTTTGGATTGCAAGTGCTGCTGGTGCAGAGAGCCTGAATGCCCAAAGATGGAGTCAGAGCCCAACTTTGTGCTCTTGCAGTTCAAACCCAGCCCCAGATGACTGTTTGCTGCAAACCACTTTGCTCATGGATGTTTTCAGAGGGACGAAATCTTTCTCTGAAGATTGATTTCAAGTTACCCTCCTATTCATCCTCTGTGCCAGTAGCCCTTAGGACAAATAAAACTAACCCCCAAATGAACTGACTCCCTTGCCCATACAGAGCTTTCTGTTTAGTTCAGTTTATGAGGATGGATTTGGACTGATCACTGTTGTGCTTGACTGGGTTCAGAGCCATCTGCCTTGTGTTAGGATTCTGTGCACTGCCTCCACAGCCAGACTTTAGATGGTCATTCTGGCAGGAGAAAGCCAGGTTCTCAGTTCCGTGGTAGCAACAAATGGATTTTTAAATGGAAGGAAATTATATTGCTATCTGTTTGGAAGCAGTGCTTCAGTACTCCGTGTGGAAAGCAAAGAGGTGCCCAATGTGTTTAGCTTTATTATTGTTACAACCCCTCATCTTCTGTTGAAAGTAGAGTTGGCCTTCAAAAGAGTCCAAACTGCAGGGAATTTAGCTCTTTTCTCCCCAGAAATAAGTTTGCTTTTAATGGCATTTTCATCTATAAAAGCTAAAAATAACACGCCTCATTAAGTTCAAAGCACTCAGGGACACAGTTTGTGCTTTCTGTCTGAAAAGTTGGAATTTTCCCTAGAGAGGATCACATTTTCTGTTGGGTTTGGTGTTTTGTCTGCCTGCCTGTGCAGTTTTGCATGGCTGTGGAAAACAGAGGGGACCTGGGAAGCACCAGCCACAAACGTGGGACTTTGGAGGAGCTGATGTCTCATTCCTGAATGGAGAGAAGGTCTTGCTGTCTCCTTTTACCAGGAGGAGAGTGAATGATGCTTGTACAGTTGGTATGAGTATTCAAGCCAGTCCTGCTGGCATGTACATGTTCTGTTTAAACCTTTGGTTTCATCAGAAGATGTTTCTCGTTCAGTCCAGCAGGCACTGTATAGCTAAAGGCAGGGAGAACCCCCCTGGAATGGCTGAAATTTCAACCATTTCAAAAGTCTGGAGCACTTCAATTACAGTGCTGCCATTTGGTCCTTGGTACAGGCAAGAAGTGTCATTTCCTCTCGACATGATCTCATCTAGATTGTTCCTAGAATTATATCTGAGGAGGAAAAGATGCACAGTGCAGCCCTGCATGTTACAGCTTAGTAAATGCTGTTACTTAATAAATGGTGTGGGATGGGCATGGTGCAAAAAGTCAGGATGTGAGCACAAGGCTGGGCTGGACACAGCCCAGGAGTGACGTGGAGGAGGAGGATGTTCAAGTGCTGGGCAGGAGATTGAGCAGAAAATGGGAGGCTTGGGGAAAAGATGATTAATGGAGCCTGTGTGGTTCCTACTGAGCAGCAAAGCTGAGCTGCACAAAGGGCTCCGGTTGCAGAGCAGGAGAGGGGCAGGGACTCTGTGAGTGGGGAGCTGAGAGGAGGTGAGGTTTGGTATTCACAAGGCATGAGAAGGTGACCAACAGGGAAAGGGCTGGACCACACTGACCTGCTGCCACCCCTGACCTTGGGAAAGGCTGAAAGCTTGGAAAAAGCCATGAAGTCTGGGAATGAAATCTTGAGAAACACTGGTGATAATTTCTGCTCTGGCATCACCTGTGTAATGTTTCCAGGCAAGAGAGACCCCACTGTGCTTCACATGCAGGTAGTGGAGAGACATCTCCTGTCCTGAAAAGCTGGCAGACTAAATACACCTTCAATCATCATAGAATTACAGAATGGTTGGGGTTGGAGGGGCCTTTAAAGATCATCTCATTCCCCCCCCTGCCATGGGCAGACACACCTTCCACTAGACTGGTCTGCTCCAGGTCCCATCCAACCCGCCCTTTGCCACTCCATAATGCTCCATAATTCCTGGAGCAGATGTTTTGGAGTGGCTGGAGCCAGGCCAGGGTGTGCCACCCTTGGGATCCCAGCTCAGCTGGTGCAGAGCAGCTCTGCCCTGGGAGCTGATGTGTTTTGTGCTGGGGTGTGACTGTGGCACTGCACAGGTCAGGGTGTCTGTAGCAGCACTGATACACACCTTCCACACAATCTTCTGTTTAAATCCTCCCCTTAGTTCTACTCAAACCTTTGCCACATACACCTGGGCTCAGATTGAGCTAGATCAGGTTCTCTCTCTCATTCACTGAGATGAGATTGTCTCCATTTTCTAGTCTCTTGCTGGTTGTTTTAAGACAGTCACAGATGTAATTCAGTGCAGGTTACCTGTCTTCTGGAGAGCAGTAAAAGGAGCTGGGATGTTACATACAGGGGAAATCTCAGCTCCTCCCTTTTTATTGCAACAACTGGGTGTGGTTTCAGAATGTTAAGATGCATTTTACATGGTTTAAACTCAAATATATAATCATAGTGGGGTGATTTTGGTATTGATGAACTTTTCAGTATATTCCTCATTCCTTTGGTGACTTCCTGCCCCAGTGAGAAGGATCTTTCTCAGTGTTTCTCCACAGAAGTGAGTTTTTTACATGCTGTGCTGTTTTAGTCTGCACATGGTGATTAGACAGAGAAAAATAGAAAAATCAGCAGCAGGAGTGATTTGTGAGGGGCACCCACCACATAACAGTGAGTTGGTGATGGCACTGCAGGACATCTTGGCCTCCATAATCAGGCACTTGTTTGCCCAGGGAGCCCTGTGCCCCTTTCCTGAGTTTCTGAAGGATTGTGTAGGGGGTTGAAATGTTTTTGCAGCTGATCCATCTGAAATCCCATCAGGTTAAAGGAAAAGGAAAGCCACGTTTGTTGGATTATGGTTTCCAGATCCTTCAAATTCTGGAGCCGGCAGGGAGGGGATTGGAGAGGGAATCATGACTGGAGCAATTAATCTCGTTGGAGCTTGGACAACCCTCATCACAGGCTGACAGTGATTTATGGGCAAGGCTTTAATATTTTTCTACTCTGTCTCATGTGGGAGCAAAGTTAGACCTGCCCCAATGTCAGCTGGTGTTGCTCCATGGGAGCTGATGGTCTACCAGCTTTGCTGAGGGCAGTTTGTTGCCTCCCATCACTGGAAGATGAGAGTAATGATGCTGATCCTCTGTCCTGCCTGCAGTGGGGATGTAATTTTGAGGTGTGCAGCAGAATCTAGAGCTGTTGTCACCACTGTCTGCCCATGAGCCAGTGACTGTGCTGACATTGCCGAGGTTCCTCTGCTGAGTTCGTGGTTCAGCTGTGGATTAAAACAGGTCGGGCCGTACAAAGCCACGGCTGTTCCTGACGACATGGGGTCCTTCCCAGCCCACTCTGCCTGGCACTGCATGACTTCCACAGCCTTTTGCCAGATGGAAGGAGCTGAGGAAGGAAACCCCCCTTTCACACTGCTTCCTCCCACGTGCACAGGCACTTTTGCCACAGCTTAGCTCTGTAAATCAAAATATTTGCTGTACTCTTGGCCCATAATTCATGTTATCTTCAGCCAACAGGCTGCTGATGAGCCAAACACGAGGCTGTAGAAGCTTGGAGATGGTGTTGGTGCCCATCAGTGCCATACTGGATGGTCTTAGAGGTCTTTTCTAACCTGAATGGTGCTATGGTTCTGTAGAGAGGAGCTGCCAGAAATCCCAAACCCACCCTATGGACACCAGATCTCTGGCTTTCTGGTGCCAGGAAAGGGGTTGATTAAGTAAGTGAGGACTTCTTTACATGTAATTTGCATGCATGGAGTAATTTCAGAAGTTTTTTTAAAAGGGAAAAGATTCAAATCTCTTTTTTCACCCTGCTCAGAGTGAATTTTACTCAGTTGTTCAGTTTGGACAGGAACATGTTCATGGTGCTGAGGGTTAAAGACTAGATGTGAGAATCACAGAATCATAGAATGGATTGGGTTGGAAAAGACCTCCGAGATCATCAAGTCCAACCCTTGGGCCAACTCCAGTCCCTTTACCAGATCATGGCACTCAGTGCCACGGCCAAGCTCAGGTTAAAAACCTCCAGGGATGGGGAATCCACCCCCTCTCTGGGCAGCCCATTCCAATGCCTGAGCACTCTCTCTGCAAACAAGTTTTTTCTCATCTCCAACTTCAATTTCCCCTGGCAGAGCTTGAGCCCCCCGTGCCCCCTTGTCCTATTGCTGAGTGCCTGGGAGAAGAGACCAACCCCCACCTGGCCACAACTTCCCTTCAGGCAGTTCCAGACAGTGCTGAGGTCACCTCTCAGCCTCCTCTTCTCCAGGCTAAAGGAAGAGAACTGTGTCTCTCTCTCCATCCACCTCTAAATTCAGCTGCTTTAGAGCTTTCACCAGTTCAGGCCATGACAGCTGCTGGTGGGACACTGCCTGGGCTCATTTCACCTTTCTCAGCTATTTTGAAACTCAAGATTGCTGAAGTTTTCTGCTGAAATGCAGACAGTGTCTTGGCCTCTAATCTCCTCCCTTCCCTGGAGCTGCCCTTGTCTCCATCTTTCATCCAAATCCAGACAGAGGCTTCCACAGGGTCTTAGGCAGCCTTAGAACATTTCCCCAGATGATTTTCATTTCCTCCTGCCCTGCCCTTCTCCAGCCCAACTTGGAGCTGAGGTTTCCAAATACCTTGAGGAAAGGGCTATTCTTGTGGTTTGGCTACGAGCTGCAGGGAAAGTCATACAGAACATTTCTCGAGGGCCCAGATTTGGGGGATTTTCAGGTTTGTTTTGCAGATCTTGCAGCTTTACACGAGTTATCAAAATCTAGATGATGCTGAACTGAACTTCTTGAAGGTTTTCTGTCACTAATGATACATTTAAGCATCAAACTTGGGGCTAATATTTTTTTTTTTTGGTTCTAACCCCCCCTGTGTCAGCTCTGGTGCAGGGCAATATACTGTTGAAGCCAAAGGACAGATGTCATTCAGAGGAGAAAAGTCAGTCCTGGCCACACTCAGAAGTCCTAACCACAGCTAAGCCTGTTGGAACTTTCCTGCCAAAACTTTTCTTTCATTAAAATAATAATAAAAAAAGAAGTATTTTAATTAAATACAAATTTCTGTGGAATATATCTGCTGCTTTCTAAAGGCATCCACGTTTTATCGGTGACTCAAAGCCAGAACATTGTGGCTCTACAGAACTATTTACATTCGAAAGCTTTTCAGTTGAAAATGTGTATGTTTTGGAATTGAAAATCTTTTTTTATGGCTTTCATTTTTATGGGAACGCTGGAAAATTTCTGCTTTGGGGAAGGACTACTCTGACTCTAGTAAGAACTTTACTCTCAGAACCAAGACCTGTTTGCTCAAAGAGACATTTCTAAGTGCATTTATATATCTTTTTCTTCCCTCTTGTCCCACAGACCATTTTCTTTCACCTGCTTAACTCTTCTTGAAAACCAACAGGAGAAATGGGGCTTTGTGTTTACTGGCTCCCTGTTTTGGGCAGCTCAACAACCATCCTGGAGAGATCTCTGGCCTGACTGCAGTCACTAAAAATGCAGATTTTGCAGTGGAAGTTATTTAAAGGGCTATTTTCAGGCCTGAGAGGTCCACCAGCACTTCATCCACCTGAGCCTGGTCTCTGCTGGAGGATCAGCTGCCATGGGCAGGGCAAGCCTGACGATTTTAATCTAAACAGGCATGATAAGCTGAGAGGCCAAACTATGAGTGGATTTAATCATCTGACAAATGCAATGATTAACCTTAAATATTTTGTAGTCAGCCCCAGAGTGGAATTTCTGCATCAAAATAAGGCCATCAGCCACGGGCATTTATTTGCTGGCAGAACGATGTGCCCAGGCAGTGAGGAAGTGCTGGTTGTGTGCAAAGCTGTGAGCAGTGACAGACGAGGAGCTGTTAAATAACTGCATAACTCGTCAGGCAGGGGAAGGTGTCTCCAGCCTGGAGTGTGGCTCTCCCTTCCCTGGAGAGCCACAGTGGGCTGGGGACACGTGGGCTCTCCGGAAATGCTGTGATTTTGTGTTGCCAAGTGCTGCCTTTGCTCTCTGCAGGCTGGAGACGCTTTCCCTGCAGCTCCTGCTCCAGTCCCTTCAGGGTGCTGCTTATGAGGCACTTTCTTTGGCAGAAACTCAGACTGGTGAGGCTGAAGGAGAAGTGGCAGAACAGGACCATGTGCCTGTTGTGACACCATCTCATCCTGGAGTTGGCCTCTTGTGTTCCTTACTCAGCTTCCAACCTTAATCCAGGTCAGAGCAGGGATGAAATTAAACTTCCAGTACCTTCACACAATCCATCATTGGGGATGGCTCTGTGCAGGACTGAGGGTTGGACTCGATGATCCTTGTGGGTCCCTTCCAGCTCAGCACATTCTGTGATTCTGTGATCTCCCATCCTGGCCTTGGATAAATCTGGAGTGTGTCCAGGGAAGGAAATGCAGCTGGGGAAGGGGCTGGAGCACCAGGAGTGGCTGAGGGAGCTGGTGGTGGGGGGCTCAGCCTGGAGAAAAGGAGGCTCAAGGGGGACCTTCTTGCTCTCTGCAACCCCCTGACAGGAGGTTGGAGAAGGGATGGGGTCAGGCTCTGCTCCAGGGAACAAGGAACAGGACAAGAGGAAACAGCCTCATGTTGCACCAGGGTGGGTTTAGATTCTACATTAGGGAAAATGTCTTCACTGAAAGGGTGGTCAGGCACTGGAAGAGGCTGCCCAGGGCAGTGGTGGAATCACCATCCCTAGAATTGTCCAAACAATGTATAGTTGTGGTGCTTAGAGACATGGTTTAGGGTTGGACTGGGCAGTGCTGGGTTAATGGTTGAACTTGATGATCTTAGAGGTGTTTTCCAACCTTAATGATGTAATGATTATAAAGTGGCAGGTCTCTGGTTGCACTAAAAGATGGATCTGGATCAGACCCCTCCCCTTCTTAATGGTCTTCATGATTTCAGAGGCCTTTTCCACCCATTCAGGTGTGATTCTATGAATGGCTTTGCAGTGTGAGCAGGGAGATACGATCTCTCCTGGCTCTCCTGCATGTTGGCACCCATTGTCTGTCTGTGGAGAGCCAGCAGTCCCTGAAGGAGGCCTTGGTGTAGTGAGACTGGTCTGCATGGAAAAGGCTTGGTCTGAGGAACTTGCCATGGGGTGTGTGGGTGACAGTTCCTGCCTTGGTTCTCTTTGCCATCGTTGTGTTTTAGTTGTTGCACTGGATCTGCTGCAAGGGGAGAGACACGGCCTTAAATTTCTGCCAAACACGCTATTATGATGTCTTTGACAATGAAGATCTTGCTCCCCTTGTGTACCAAGGAATCCAGCAGTGATCCAAGTAAAAGAGGGGCACTTGTGGGAGTTGGCTGCAGGAAAGCAGGGAACAGGCTGCCAGGCTGTGTTCAACCTTTAGGGTCACTTAGGCAGCAATTGGCACCAGATGTGGCAGGAAAAATAGTGTGGAATGAAATACTGAGGTGGCCTGGCCATTTCTTTACCTTTGAATGGTGGTTGTTTGGAGTTTAATAACTGCATTCTAATGGACATTTTATGTGAGGGAAATATATCTTTTGTTTATGGATCTCAAAGCTAAAATTCAGTATGGGAAGGGTATTGCTTCTCTCAGCCTCTGGATGTTTAACTGTTTGATAAAAATATTTAACATTAAGAGTTCTTAACAGTGTGCCCAGGTGGCCAA
>VWZD01004578.1:16895-28627 GCA_013396695.1 Sakesphorus luctuosus | reverse complement strand
CTCTGATTCAATACTTCATCAATGTAACACAAAAATTGGAAACATTTAGCCTCAATTATTTGGGGTAACCAGTTAATATAATGAAAAAGTCTCTGCATTGTCTATCATGTTGGATAACTTACTTGTTAACTGATTGGATATACTGGAAATTACCCTGAATTGGAATCCTTGGGCTTTCTTTTTAATTTTCAGGATTCATCTGTACAGGACTATCTGAAAAACAGAAGCAAGTTTTTGTAAAGTTCCCTTCCTTCTGTCTTTTTACTCTGAGGTAACTCCTCTGCAATGACATCAACACTGTGTTTCAAAGACATCAAACCTTGTGGGGAGATGGCTAACGGCAAAAATCAGAGGAGACTAAAAGTCTTAGGGTAAAATGCAGCTACACCCTTGGTGGAATGCCGTCAACATCCTTCATGAGGACTCCCCGTACAACAATATGCACCTGCTACAGAGGAGGTCAACAGAAGCTGAGACAAAATCCCATCACTAAGGACAATGAGGTCTGTTGATGTTCAACCATGCCAATTAGCTGTCTCTGGTTCCAAGATAAAGATGGACTTTAAGATAAATATTGTCAATTCATGCTGAAACCCTTTGTTTCTTTCTCCCCATGTAAAATTCCTGGTATAGAAAATATTAACTAATTGTGCAGCATAGCTGAAACTTGTATAATCCCCTAGTTAACATATGTTACCATGATCCATCCTCCTTATTAACATATCCTGGCCCCAATGCCTTTAAATTGCATGTTGCATGTTCAATAAAGCACTCCTGTTTTCATCCCCATGACTGGGATTGTGAGTTATTGACCTTCACAAACACACGTCTTCATCCCAAAGCCACCTGCCTCCAAGGTACAACAACCTTCTATCAAGCATGTGCCTCATATTCTTTTGACTGTATCTTCAAAAGCAAAGCAAGAGAACTTTACAACAATCGGAAATAAAGGTATTAATGACTAAAGTCACTCAAGGTCCACATTGTAGGGATAATTTTTAGATGAATGTTTACAGGTAACTGGAAGAAAAAGGACAGCCCAGAAACTCCATTTCCCAGGAGCAAGCAGGACTACCAAGGGAGGAGTTTACAGACTGCACATGCCCCGTGAAGAAGCAAGCCGATAGGTGGAAGGTTGCGTGGGCTTATTAAAAATTGTTACCACCCCCTTCCTAGGGTTTATAAGCTGTATGTAACAGTCAATAAATCATACATCGTGTTGGCAGTTCACATGTCTTACTTTCAAACCACATCACCTGACCATAAAGGAAATAGTATAAAAGCAAGTTAAGAATGGGGATAAATCAGGGAAGACTCCACCAAAACTGCTGGGATCAGTCAACAAGCTGATCCTGTCTTTTCATCCTACAGGAACACCTGTTGGGTAAGAACCATACTCTACACATGATGAATACTGCTACTAGGATTAGAGTTTCCTTTAGGATATAGTATATTGTTTTAAACATATTTTTGCTGTCAGATACTATCATCTGCAATCTTTGAACCTTATTAACCTGTCACAATTTGAATTAACGTAGTGTTATTCTATAAATTTTTAGAGTCCTTTACAGGTGCTGGCACTTGCCAGCAGCGATAACACATTCAAATTAAGTGGGAAGACCCTCTGAGGGGTCTCCCTTACGCTGTTGACTTGGTACATCTGAAAGGGCAGTTAAATTCCCCTCTGATCCAGTGGAACTGTTCAGTGAAGGGTCACCATTATAGATGCTGACAGACTGGATGGGCACAAGGGTTTTTGGCTTTTCTGGGTCACTGACAGACAAATAAATCACTAAGGCTCAAGGAAATCTCCCCACATTAAGGATCGAGGAAATCTTTTTACACGTGACAAACCTGTAATCCAGTGAGACTACTATTCTACTCATTTTCTGAAACAGCTGTTAACCATCTAATGTGAAGTCTGGATAGGCAGAAAGTAGAGAAATTATTTATTGGCAGTTCTAGTACCTGATTGTGATTTGCAGAAATAACATTGAAAACAACCATACGAAGATTCAGTGAATGGGATTCAGAAGTCTGTTTGATATGGTCAGAAGTACATAATGTGAATTACTTGTCAGCTTACAAGAGTCATTGCTATTATTAATTTTCAACAATGCAAAAGTCTAACCCATTGTGTCTAAAAGCGTTAAAAAGATCCTCCACTTTTCCCAGGCAAAGAAATACACTTTATATAGTTTAGAGAAGAAAGTGCTAATGTTAAAACACAAGCACACTCTAATAATGGAAAAAAGTTACATTAACTATTGACTGATACATAAGGTTTTCTGTTTGTATAGACTGCCCAGATGAAGAACTGTCAAAATGTCACCATCCTACTTATTGTTTAAATAGATTTTCAATCCATCCATCTTAAAGGATTTGAGTCTGCTGAGAGTTTAAAAGTCAAGCGTATCTTTTATTTCAGAAATTCTAAAGGGTCTGCTTCAGGATTTGCCTTCATCCAGTGACTTCAAACCACACATCTCCTTTCTGCCATCCTTGAATGTTTTTAGAAAACATTGTATTTTATACTCCTACCAATCTAAATAAGCTACTCAATTGTGCTACTTTGGGGTTTAGTGGTAAATATAGGCCATTTCTGTCAAATTAGGTAATGCCATCTTTCTTCTCTAGTGATTTCCCTGCACAATAATATAATTCTTTTTGGGATTCAAATTCTGCTACAGGGTTGGTTTCTGCCACCTCGTTTTGAGGCAGATTTGCTACACAACACACCCTAACTGGTAGCAGTTTTGTCTCTGGACAGCTTGCTTTATTCTTAATTTCTGATTTCAAACCTTTCATTTAATCAGTGCAGGCCTCAATTTCTCTTACCTCATTTATTAGCAAACTTCTGAGACTCCATTTTTCCTGAGAGAAAAGTACTGCTTCTCTTTTCCGCTTTGCATAGACCATTTGTTCAGATTAAAATTCATTTCCTTGCTGTGGGGTGACAGCCCTTAATGACTTGAGGGAAACTCCTCAGCCCCCCAGAGGGATGCAGATAAGTGATGGTGTTACCATAGAATAGAATGTTATTAAATTAGCATGGCTTTCCTTTGGCACACCCTGTGGCACCCTGCAGACACAAGGCGCCCACCCCTCAGGCATCCGTATCACCCCCCAGAACATTTTGACTATAGTCACATGAAACCACCTGAAAAAAAATAAAAGTATAAAAATAAGTGCAGTTTAACTGCAACTTGGGGAGAAAACTTCCACCTTTGGGAGGGCAACTCACAAGCTACCCTGTCTCCCCCCTTCCATTGACATTGCAGGGGTAAGCAACCAAGTTCTTACTTTACCTTTCTATGCCTTACTAATTATAATTTGTTACAGCTCACTGGGTGTATACATGTTCATGGGAGGCGGCTATATTTTTTCTTGTTGCTTTTCTTTTGGGTTACTGAGTGTGTTTACATGTGGTGTTGAACTGTTTTGTTTTCTGTTTAGTAATCCTCTGTTAGTTCAGTTTGTCACAGGAGTGGTATACTGCTGGGGTGGCCTGTAAAATGTGTGTTGTGCTGGTGTCTTTTGTGGTATTTTGTACAATCCTGCACCTAAACGTTATCACTGACAAAGTAACCCATATAGTCATTGTCACATATCTGTATTAATAAATGTTATTTTGGGAGCTATCATGAGGAAAGTTCTTTTCTTTTTTTTTTTTTTGCTATTAAGTGTTGGCTTCAAAGCAGAGGTTAGAAACCTTTCCAACCTGTGTGCTGTCCATTAGTCGATAGGCAGTGTTGGGGACATAAGGATCTGATTGTCTGGAAGCACTTATAGCTAATAATTTCTTATTAATACAGTTAAGACTAGAAATCTTTGCATTTCTGTATCCCTCCTCCCTTTCACATGACACTAACCAAACACATTCCACTTCCTAAACATGTTTCTCTACCTCACTGCTAAAGGCAGAGTGTCATCACAAAGCAGAGTTACTCTGTAATTGTATGTCCAGGTTTAAAGGTAAACCGGTGGGAGAAACAAATCCAACACAAAAGAGATTATAAGTCAGAGTTACAATTTAATAACAATATTACAATAAATGCAATGGCACAAAGATAAATTTGTTTTAACCTACAAACCCCAGAAGTATAACCATTTCTAGATGAGCTTTTCACAAAAATAATTCTGCTCAAGGTTTGAAATAAATGCATTCTGATATGAATGTTAAATACTTTATTTCCACATGTTCATTTGGTATTAAAAACTTTGCCATATAAATTACCATGTGTATTTTTTATTCAACCGGATGAGCAGACCTTACCCATTTACTGGGTTTGAGATAACACATACTTATAGAATTTGAGCCAAAATCTTACTTATTATTATTGATAGGCTAGCAGCTGGATGATCAATTTATTGGCTTCACTGTTTTTCCAAGAGCACTTTGGCTATGAAAAACATAATCACCTGAGTGTCTGTAGAAAGCGAACAATTTAATCTGAGGTTATATCTTATACGCTGTTAAATGCAGAACAAATCCATTCAGTTCTTGCCCAACTTTGGTTTAAAACAATCTTTTTAAAATTGGTTGCAGTTCTAGAGAGAACATGTTGATGTGCAGAGGGAAAATAGTACTGGAATGAGACTTCTTCCCTTCCCAAATTCATTCTAAAATAAGAGTATAGCTACTGCACTGGGTCTGATGAGGACACTCAGACAGGCAAGAGAAAGCTGGTGAGAGTCCAGCACAGGCAGACAGATGCTGTTCAGAGTATGATTTTGCATGAATGGTGCAATGCCCACTAAATGAAACTTCTGAAAGAGGACAGTGGAACCAGTGGGCCAACGTCTCCCACGCTAACTCAGGCCTGCAGTCCTATGAAGAATTGTTTTTTTCCTAGGCGCCCTCAGGAGCTTAGAAGACTGAGAAAATTCTTCCATTTACAATACTAAAACTAAATAATATTAATATCAGAATTATATCTTTAAAGAAAAAATGCATTGATGACCTATCTACATCCTATTTTCCCTGCCCTGAGCAAAGTGGGATTTCTTACAATTCTGTAGAATACGCTGCAATAGTATTGGGATCAATGAGATTCACAGAAAAACAACTATATGTGTGGTATTGTTGGAAAGTTCATCCCATCTGTTAATTCATCTTGCTTGGAAGAAAAGAGCAGTAATTGGGAACTTTGTTCCTCATTGTGGTAATGGTTTTTTATAAAAGGACGGAGCAGATAAGGAAAACATGCCCACACACAGCAGTTGGCTGCCATTTGGCCTTCTCAAGCCTTATCTATCTGCATATTGAGTAGCTGGATTAAAGGTCAACAATGATTGATGTGGCACTAAGTCACCATTGTAAGAAGCCTATTAAACACAATTAATAAGGGGACAGCAAGACTTATTTCTTACCATATGTAAATCCTGGGACTTGTTTCAAATAGTAAAACAAAAGAGGCACCTCCAAACCAATTCCAGGTGTGCAATTTCACAATCGTTTTGTCTTAATAATTTGCTTTTTAGTATTGTTTTCCTCTGGTGAAGGAAGTTGAATAAATAGCCAAGGGGCAGACATGAAGTTGAGCCCTGTATTTCAAGATACCTCTGAACAGTTCCTGGAGAGCTGGCAGAAGTGTAGTCAAAATCAATAACAATGAAACTAGATGGACCAGTATTTGAGAGTTTCTCTCCTCAAGTGATCTGGAAATTCACTCCTGAACAGCTGCAGGACCCTGCCAAAATAATAAGCTATGTTAAAGGAAAGTGCTCTGGCAGCCCTAGATGTGTGCAGCTGGGCCCTGGCCACTGCCTACCAGACACTTCTTGGTGTGGTACAGCACTGTCAGGAGGAGGAGAAAAGGAGCAAATCCACAGGCACCATGGCCACCCAAACCATGGCTGAGCCAGAGAGGAAATCAACCAGCACCATGTCCACCCAAACCTGAGCTGAGCCAGAGGAAAAAGAAATACATCAACCAGCACCATGTCACCAATTCAGTCAGGTAACCATACCCCAAAACCTCCCACTTTTGGCTGGCATTTTTGCATGATTTAAAGGAATTAAAAATGTGTGTCTTGTGAGCAAATTGTTACAATAGCACAGACAGCTGGTACAAAACCTGTTAAAGAACCACAGAAATCCATTCTTCAAGTGGCCCTCTCAAATGGGCATCTAACAGAAACCCATGTCATATGTGCAGCCAGATATATATTTAGCATTGTACCACTTCAGGAGACCATTCCAAAATCTACAAGAGATAGTTGAACCTCATCTAGGCTTTTTTCTAAGTATTTTAACTTAGACCCAGCAAAAGTGTCTCCTCTCTGCATGTGCTCTCTTTACATGCTTATCTCTTTGGTTCTGTGCTTTCCCTATCAACTTCTTAATCCTATTTCTGAGTTTGCTTGTATTTCCTGGTTTTTTTTTCCTTTTATTTATAACTTTCCATCTAACATAGTTTCACTCTACTAATAAGTATCTCCTTATTCCTAATTCTGATCGATGCAATTAGAGCAGTGTCTATAGTTTGTGGCCAAACAGAACTGCTTTTTGCTGCTTTTGTGAGTTAGACTTTCACCATCCCAATGATGAGCAGGTGCAAAACTTCTCTCTGCTTCTTCACTATGGAAGTGAGTCCAGTGAAATGGAGAAACTTGTGAGTGCATCAAAAAGGCACTGGCAGAGCAGGGATTGTTGCAGAAGGATACTGATATGAATCACCATAAAAAACCCCCCACCAAACGCTTGTTTTCATGGCTACTACAATCACCTGATTTCCATTTGGTTATATGGAGTTTCAGATTCGCTATCTCATAATTTATTTTTTGTTGACATTTTCACTGCACTGCACATATCACCAAAAAACCCCCAAGTGCGGCATTTGAAAACATCCCTTGAAACCTCACTTAAAGGACTGATAACCTCTCTCTGTAGAATACAGCCTGATGGTCTGACAGCCATCAATTTCTTCTGCAATGAGCAACAGTTGGTGCCTTCTGGCCCAATGCCCATAACAAGTAAGGGACAAGCAAGCAGAGAGTAGCTGGAAACCTCTGTGTTACAGTATATTAGAAAGTCTTGCCAGAACTTCCTCCCTCTCCTCTTTTATTTTTTATTAAAACTGCAGCATTTTTGTAGGTTTTGCTGTATTTTTATAATTGTATTTGTTTCACATAATACTAATCTGATTTTTAAAAAAATCACCTTTTGAATTTCCATTTCTAGAATTAAGACATAATTTTCATACTAGTAAGAATGGAAGGTATTTGTTAAAGAAACTTTGCCTCTTATTAGTCAGATAGATTTGGAGAATGGATACCAGAGCTCATACAAACCTTGCTTGTATTTATAAAAATGTTAACAAAAAAAGTCACCACAAGTTTTATATACTTCAGCTGTCTTACTGTCTTTCCACAGAATGATAACTCTTGCAGACCACACATGCCATGGTATCTACCCCAAATCCTACATTATCTCTCTTCTGTACCCTCTTTTCAAATTTAATTTGGGCTTTCAAACTTGGGGGTTTTTTAATAGGTGCAGTATGGGGGTGTTGGTGCAAGGGAACGGGAGGATGATTGACTTACTAATTTTGTAATGGTCTTTGGTCCCATTCATACTGCTCTGTAATAAGGCATACTATGAACTTTGAGTAATCTTAGAACCAGCATTTCAATGCAGGCTACACACTTCCACTGGTCAGAAAACAGCATTATAATGTTAAAAAACATTCATATAAAACTAATAGCGGAGCAAAAACCTGTGACAAATAAGCAAAGGAAAAGAACAAGAGAGTGGTTTTCAGTGAATGACAGTAAATATGAAAGGCAAATTTTCCTCCTGGCATAATCACAATGGATATTTTTGTATATCTGAACAGGGAAGAGGGAAGCATGTCTATAGAGAGGAGCATCAGCACACACAAGCTGTTACTGTGTGATTCCTTCTGTGTAGTGAATACACATGTCCTGGATGTAGATACAAATCAGCTCATCCCAGGTCATTAATGGCAACTTGAACAACACATTCCTTTAGCAGAAAGGTAGTTAGTGAAAGGACTTTACACTGCCCAAACACAGCAGCTGCCCTTTGGCAAATCAAGTGATACCTGTGGAACTCATTTTTTCTCTCTAAAACAAGAACACCTTGTATGCTTTGAAGCTTAGCAAGCTGACAATCATAGGAGTATTTGTCGGTTTGGGATTTAAAAAAATAAAGCCTCTCACAGATGTTCATTTGCAACATATTACATTAGACATTTCCAGAGTTCTGATTATCTCAACATATACTCAATCCAGAATACCTATGGAGTATCACTTCACACCTGTGGAATGACTAATGGGCACACAATATACCAACTACCTTCCAGCCAGGTTGAAGTGTGTTACTCTTGAATTCTCATTACATTTGTTTAGGTTTCTGTTTTGGGTTTATACACTTATGTAACATATGCCCATCTCTGCTTTAGTGAGCAGCAGTTCAACCATGAAGATGAAATCCAGGTTGCTATATCTTTCAGTATCTTATAGACACAAAAGATGAGCATCTTTAACAATTGTTCTGTTTTCCTTTACTGCTCCCTCTGTTCCACTGGTATTTGCCTTCCTAGTTAGGTACAGACATATCCTATTTCAATATGAATTAACTTCACAGGGATTAGAAAGATAAACAAAAGGAGAACCATTTGGCAAAGAAATAGTCATCTGCTTCTTAATTAGCAGGCCAACTGTCCAAATAAAAGACTGAATTGCATGCCTGGTTTACTGTGAGAGAGTAAAACAAGGCCTCAAATTACTTGATTTACAAAGAAGATGACACTTCTACTACAGCCTACTTATTNATCCCAGACTATGTGTGGTTAAAAACAAACAAACAAATCCAGTAGCAAAAACTAAACCCAAAAGTCAAGTAACTTGTCCCAAACACAGAAACACATCCTTGTCATACACTTCTTCATATCTCTCTTAGCTACTGCAACACATTCCATTTCTCACATTTCTCACACATAGTTTTAAACTTCATAATTACAATGGGATTATGAAAAGACTGTAATTTGACTTAACAAAAACCTGAATGTAGGTAGTTCCCACTACAGTGATAGTGAAGGGAGAGAGTGTTAGAATACTTCAAAGTTTTTAGCTGTCAAGGCACTCTTCTGGTATTGTCCCTTGCACCCAACCAAAGTGAGGATTTTTAGCTAAACAGACGGCAAATATATGCAGAATGTTATTGCTGATGGAAATCTCTGTGAGTATAACAGTGTGTAACTGTTTTAGAAGAAACTACAGACTTTTCTATGTGCACCTATCTCACTTCCTTCCCCATATCCCCTCCCCTCCACCATTATTTTAAACAAAGACCTTTCCATGTAATTCCATTTCCAGAGCTAGCATTCCATCTTCATTTACTTGCTCTGGTCAAGAGGTACCTACATCTTATGACAGCTGTCAACACAAGATGTTGTTGTCTGGGGCTACATACTCAATATGAATTAATTCCACATATCAGAATTTGGTAGCTGTACCCAGTTCCTGACTTTTGCAGCATTGTCTGAAAGCAAAAGACCACTTTGCCCAGAGAAGTCCTAAGCACCATGAGCATTACTTTTTCAGGTACCAATCCTGATATGACAATGCAGTTAAGACTATCTGTTCTGCTGGCTCAGCCCAAGGTAAAATTGGAATCTTTTAAGAAATAGCCTCTTATTCTGGGCATATAAGATACCTGCATCACAGACAAACTTCTAAGACTTGAGCCAAGGTTTTGCTGCTGCAAAATGTGTGCTGGTTACGTATACATATTACATGTCTTAAGACCAATAATTAACTGCAAGTTTGAGAACAGCTAGAAGGAATGCAGTTGTGGAAATCTGTTCTGAAACATACTATGTGCAAGGAGAGAAAGGGTGTCTCAAGCAGCTGTTCTAAGACTGCATCAGCACCTCACTCAGGTATTCATCCATCTGGACCAAACAATTTTGCTCAGCCTTTGCCCTGAGCGAAGTTTGGATCTTGCTCCAAGTCCTTACCACACAAGCAAGAAGGCATCCCACTCACCCCCAACTGCTCACTTATTTTCCAGCTGAACTGCCAAAGACAGCAGGCAGCAAATGATGCTCAGAAAGCAAGGAGAATAACTCTTAGGTAATTTTGAATGTCATAGAAGATGAAGATAAGGTTTATTGATGCACTGTAGAAGTCTAGGTGTAATTGTAAGGAAATGCCCTTGCATTTACTGTACTAAATGCTAATTCTTCAAAGAAAAATCTCCTGAAAATTCTGCTTAACCTTTGCTTGTTATAGGTAGCAATAATATATGTTACATGTCCTGCATACTGAATGAACAGATGTTTTAAGATGTTTTGAATGAACAAACGTTTTAAGCTTTCTAAATGTAGAAATGTGTATTTCCCCTCTCTGTCAGCCTGCTCAAGTTGAGTGTGAGCTAAGGGATGTTGCAAAAGCATTATTTTACTTCTCCCTGAATTTACAAAAATAAAGCAATCAGGATACAAAATGCTCATGCTGCACAGTTCGAAGCTCTAGTCACAGCTTTATTCAAGCATTGCTTATTAAGTAAGCAAGTACTAAGCATTTGGTAGTTATCTCTGAAATCAACAGTCTGAATTAACAAAAACATTATTGCTGTCATTAAAATATTACTGCTATTGATACCTAGGTTAGGTGTGAAAGTTAAGAGCACAGCTGGTATTTGATTCATGAGCTTTTAATATCTATGTCCCTAAACTGTCCTATGTTTTGTGTTGTACACAGTTACAAGCCTAAAGCGCCTGTATTCACTACAAAAGGACATTGCTCTCTGGTACCAGAATTTTTTCTCTGTGACCACCAAACAACTTCTCAGTGGCTGCTTTAATTCTCTTGTAACAGAACAGACCTTTAGCTCCTTGCTGTTGATTGATAAAACAGCCATGTTATATATCATGGCTCCTGAGATCGTTTTGAGTTTTAACATACATTGAGAGCTTTCATTTTTGCAAACTTACTTTGGTGTTACTGCAAAGCAACTAAAAATTATTAAGAGAACAATATGGCATTTACAACAAGCTGATTAGTATTTTTCCTTCAATATTTACAACGAGGTGATTAGAAACAGAATTGAATAGCTAAAGCTAAAATCATAGGAGTCTTTTCCTATACATAAGCTAAATTGCTGCAAAGCCATTGAAGGCATTAGAACTACCATCAATATGCTGACAATTACATCAGTCTATTCCTGGCTTGTTGTTAAAAAAAAAAAAAGAAAATATCAAGTTGGAAGAGAAGGCAATCTCTATGAAAAGAAAAGGGGCTTCAGTTCCTGTGTGTATTTGCAAATAGAGAAATTGCACTTCTGCTCCTTACACTTTCTGAAACATTGAGGATAGAGTACTGTATTAATATTGTCACAAGAGGAAAAGGGAAAGACAGTGATCCCACAACAACAAGAAGCTAGACATACTGAAAATATTTGAACATTTCTTTAAATTGCCTAACTACAGTCCAACTTCCACCTCAGTGTAAATTCTGAACAGTTTATACAAATACTTTGTTTCTGCTTCATAGTTGCTTTTGGTACAGAATGTCAGACAATACAGAGAAAATGCAGTATCACAGATTTTGTAACAACTGGGTCTTGCACGTCCATCTGTGTTAAGCATCAGTCTCTGGAAAATAGAGATTATTTCCTATTTCCTCCTTTCTGTCTTCAAATGATGTTCTAGTACCTATTTCTTATTCAAAGACATCTTGCAGGCTTCTTGCACAGACTA
>VWZD01004578.1:707-16846 GCA_013396695.1 Sakesphorus luctuosus | reverse complement strand
AGCAGTTACACGTACAAACATGTTAAAATCATTGGTGACAGTGTTAGAGGCAGGCATCCTACGGATTGTTGTAGTGAGAGTGCATTGCAGCACTGAAGATAAGAAATTCACTGGTACTGCTAAGAACCTTCAGATTCTATGAGGTGATTATACCAGGTAAGTTGGAAGAAATGATAAAAAATGGTACAAAAAATCATTTAAGACAGAATTTATGAAAAGGATCCAAAACAGGGAAAATCCAGCACCAAGTATGGGAAAGATTCAAGTGTTACAGATAGCAACTTCCTATCATTCACTTTAGACAAGGGGCACAAGAAAGCATTAACTCTCACAGCTTTTCTGAAAATGAAACCTTCCTCTTGGCAGCCACATGCTGTGTTGGAGGTCTGGTTGTTAAACATAAGACTTCACATCTCCATTGCCTGTTGTGTCCTCTGTTCAGAAGAATTTCACTAGTGTCATTGGCTTTAAAGAATAAAACATACCAAATATTCTCAAGTTAAAAGAGTTTATAAAAGGATAAATTCCATATTATTTTCATTTGGTTAAGAGCAGACTTTTCTGTCCTTCCTACACTTGGACAGGTGGTCAACTCAGCTTGTTAACCTGACAGAAAATATTTTTTGTTGGTTGGATTTTCTGACAATTTTCTGCTTTGAGAACAGGAAACAGAGATGCCTCTTCTTAACAGTATGGGTAGCAGTAGACTGTTAAAATGAGTTCAAGCCAAAATTTTTAAAAGTTGTAATTCTTTTAACAAGTTAATTTTTTCCCCTCATAAANTAATACTCTTGAAGGAGGAAAAATAATGCTTATTTTTTGAGATAACAAATTACTTCTCTTTCTGTCATACCAGTGAGAAGAGAACAATCAGGAAGTGCAAACTGCCACTTTAAAAAAAAAAAAAAGAAGCTGTTTGTACAGTGGGCTAAAAAATTAGAGTTTGTATAGAAGCACTGAGTCCTCGCTTGTACTGTTCTATGGGCAAAAGAACTGAGCCTGTTGTTCCACGTAGTTTTTCTGTCAGACCCGTGGGATTATTTACTGTCACAAAAATTGTATTTCATAGAACTGAAGGACTTTCACAAACTTACCAATTTTGTCTGGACTGGAACAGGCAAAAGTGCTGCCACCCAGCCAGGACACAGCATTTGTGATTTAGAAGGCAAAAGGATCCTTGTCTTTCACACATGCTGCAGTAGTATTTTTCTTTCCAGACAAGAATGAGATCTTGATAAAAAGCTGCAGGTTCACTTCGGTCAATCCCACTGCCTAAAAATGTTTTCTTTAAATAAAAAATAATCAGCTGTCATTCCTGTAAAATATACTACACAGGGCTCAAATATGCTAGTTGTTAGTAAAAGAAAAAGGAACTGAGTGGCTCACAACAGTTTCCAACATTACTCAGGAGGCCCTGCTAGACTGCATCTCCTTTCACTTTCCCACATCCCCGGAGCACTCTTAATGGAGATGCTCTGCTAAAGATACAGCAAATTTCAAACATTATTCCTCACCTGGACAGGGAACTTCTTCCTTGTTCAGGAGACTATCTGAACATTCAAGATGGACAAGATATATTCTCCATCGTACACTTTGTTCTTTAATCTTTTCCCCATCCCTTCTAAATCTGTTTTTCAAAAGTTGAAGGGTCTTTCCTTCTTTCTTTTTCCTCTTATCCTCTCTAGTAAACAATTAGATTTTTCTCAGCAATAGAAAACAGCTGATCAATACTAACAGATAAACATTAAAATGTCAGTTTGGAGCAACACAGTCTTTTTCCCCTAACATTCTGCAGTATTTTCATTTGGAGCCCTGTTTACATTTGGAGCAATTCAAGGACCCAAATGGGAAAATGGCCTTTCTTGAGCCCTTGGTAGGCAGAACAAAGAAGCTATTGAATAGGCAGATACGACTCCTACTTCTAAGATTGGAAAGGTATTTATATTTGGAGAGCTTTTTTGCACTATAAACTATTTCTTATATGATCTAACAGACCCTTCCTTAAAATAGTATCAGGGTGTATGACATTTTATCATGGAAAAACTTTACCTCCTCAAGTTTCCCTTGAGTTCTAGATGCAACTAGTTAGATTCAATAACATTTAAGAAGTGGAGAAACCATGAAAAAGTGTATACATATTAGTGTCAGGAACCACATGAGGAATCTCTGTAAAGCCCTATTTAAATATAAGTGCACACTCATTTCTTTCATGCAAATGCAATGTAATACTTGGCACCACATGCTGTTTTTATTTTTTTGGGTGGTCTCAGGTTGCATGTGACCACTACATATACTAATAGTGTGGGGAGAGAAATTAATAAGAATTAAACTTTTCCAGGCTATGCACAACATTTGAGGCAGAGTTGCCTGGTAGTCAGCAGTCAGATTTTCAAAGAATAAGTCCATTGTACCCAGAGAGCAAGCAAGAGGCATGGCAGCAGTTTCTTATGCTGACTGTTTTCAACTTTCTACAGAAAAAAACTGGTTTTGTTAAGCACCTCAGCTGTGGAAAATAAGGATTTAAATGGAACATAATCAAATCCTTGGGCTTAGTCCTATGAAGAAACCCCTGAGCAGGGTAAATCTCCTTGAAATCAGAGAATATATTAAACCTTTACAGCACCTGCTTGTACAAAATCACTGGAGCAGTCTCCCTCTGTGGGTGCAACCACTTAAGTCTGGGAGGTGAATGGTGTCACCTACAGAGGAAAAGCATAATTTTTATGTTGCTAGGAAAGGCCATAAATTTGGCATTTATCTATTATGTGGACTCTGTCATAGTAGAAAAAAAATTCTTAAAAGTCAATCCCTTCACAAGAGAATCACACCACTGAAGTAGTTCCCCACTATCTTTTCCTTGAAAGTAAAATTACATTCTGTTGCAGGCTATCTCTTCTGTCACCTAAGCTCTGAATGAGTGATATGAAGTACATACTTATTTACAAGTAGAACTCTTGTAAATAAGTATAGAACTCTATATATTATCGTCACTAGGCAGAGGTCTTTGCTCTTGACTGGTTTTATCTTGTTACACATTGACATCTGTAGAAATGGGAACCATTTAACAGTTTGACTAAATATGTAGTCATTCACAAGTCACCAGAGATGTTCCAATGTGTTTGCCTGTTAATGCAGCAACAACAAGGAGATACACTAGAGAATCAAAGGATTACCTCTTTACAGTAAAAAAAAAACCTGAACAAAAACAACAAACAAACAAACAAACACAACAAAAAAAAGGTCTCATCTGTTTGGAAGAATTATTCTTTTCTAATTAAGTGTCATTTTATAAGTTCTCTTGGTTTTATAGAACTTATTTCTTAAATGCTAGTGATCTGAAAACAAGACTGTGCTGCATAATTTTTTGCAAGTACAGTTCTTTCTTTTTGCACAACTTTAGAGAAAAAGTTACAAATAAATGATGTTTTGATGTATTCAAGTGCTGAAGATTTCCTTCTAACTTAGGTCAACATTTGGAATTCAAGAAAGCATTTTCAGTACTCCTTAGGGAAAAGTTAAAAACACTGAAATAATTAGGAAAGGTTTTTCTCATTGAAATGGAGACAGCCTCTGTGGAAAACTGGTCAGTAGAATTTAACAGCCAGTGAAAGAGACAGTATATTTAGGTCTCCCTAACTGGGACCAATGAGACCTAAATTAATATTTTACTTAGCAATGAGTCACCTTGCCCCAGTGTGAACTGCAGTCTTGGAAATCCACATACCTTGGAAGCTATCTTTAGGCTGCTATGTCAGAGCTCACCAGGCATCCACCTGAAAGCAGGAAATGTGGCCCAGCACTGCCCCTTCCCTAATCCTGTGGAGCTGCCTATTGTGTGATCCTTGAGCTGAGGTCACATCCTACAACTCTTTGATGTAGCCACTGTACTCTGTGAAGGACAACACAGGCCAAGGAGCTGCCTTAGTTACCCTTTCCACCTACCTTATCAGGAAGTAGGCATCATCTACCCCATGAAGAGCATCAGAGCAAATAGTTTCTTTTTCATGCAAAATCTTTAGTTACCTACATTATCATGAGTTAGTTAAGGTCACAGAACAACAAAATGTGAACATTCAGGAGACCATGCCATCTTTGCTGCCATGTATCAGCTCCAGTTCCACATAAACAAGGAGAGAAAAAGCACATCAGAGATTAACACTGCTCACATGCAAAGTCAAATTTCACTGTGGAAATGAATTCCTGCTTATTAAGGGGAGGAGATTATAACAGTAAGTTACCTCTATTGATTTGGAAGAGTGTTTTCAGCACACGAAGAAGCCTGGTCCTTGAAGAGGACAGCTCAGCAGAACAACTTCGTCCTCCTTACAAGCACAGAAATAGATCTATGTTCTGTAACCAGAAAATGCAATTTTTAGGGTCCCAGACAACTGCATAAAACTGTATCCTATAATTAAATGCAAACGGGTTCATCATGTAAGTGTTGTTAGACCAAAGGGTTTGTATGAAAAGTTAGCAAACATTTTATATCAATGGAAAAATGAATTTATTTCAGTCTGTACTGGTGAGGGTTCATACATATTTTCCTTTAATGTTACATGGCATGAAATGGAAAAGATGTCTTAAAGGTTTCTGTCCACTTTTCATAACAATAACCCAAACCCCTGGATATTATCACAGCCAAACAAATTATGACTAACTGGGTACATGAACTTCTGTTAAAAGCTGACAATGAGACTTCATTCAGGAGATCTCATATAAGATCAGCTTTCATAGAATTATAGATGGTTTGCATTGGAAGGGGTATTTTCAGGTCACCTATCCATCTCCCTTGCAATAAGCAAAGACATCTTCAGCTAAATGCTGTTGCTCAGAGCTTTGTCCAGTCTTACCTTGAACATTACCAGGGATGGGGGATCCACCACCTCTCAGGGCAAGAGAAGACTACAGAAGAGCACCAGAGAAGGTACAGGTAGAGATGTGGCTTACCAGGCTGTGCACGTATGCCAATATTTCATGCAGCTAGCACTTGGGCTCCTAGAGTGACTTTCTAGGTGATTTCAGACAAAGCTAGCTTTGCAATGAAGATAGCTGGCAGAACCCCCACTGAAAGGTGTCGGCCTGGAACAGAAAATAAAAATGGCACTGACTTCCAAATATCTCCCACCTCCCTATCTACAGCCAGTTCCCCTGTCCTTTACTTAAAAGACCCATTCAGAGAAACAAAAGGTTCCAAATACATTTGTTGAGAACAAATACTTACGTTTTTTCCATTGTTTACCACTTATGGTATTGTATCATGGGCTGGAACTGTATTAGACAAGAAATACACCTAGTGTGTTGACCCAGAACTGGAAATGTTATGGTCAAATTCCATTTTTTAGAGCCAGCCAGGTTAGCTAAAATTCTCTGGGCAAGTTACTGGTGTTAAAGCCAAAGGTTCCTCACTTATTTAAATTCACTGTTTTACTATTTATAGTTCCTTAGAATCCTAATTAATGTAATTGTTGGCAACTGATGATCAGAGGTAAAATAATTAATTACTATAGCTATTTAACATATTCAGCTTTTTGTCCTGGCACTTAGGGTCCAAGTTTGCTCTCAGATTAACTGGGAAAATCCCATGGATTTAGATAGGTTTCTATTGGCTTTATAATCTAGTTAATTAATTGTAACAATTATTAGTTTGCACTTTGCTAACCTAAATTTTTTTTTCTGATGATTTTCTGATAATTTTGTGCAACTTCCTTAGTTAAGCTTATTAGAAACACTCCAGTGAGATTCACTCTGAACTTAAATAATTAATCATTCTTCCTGACTTTTTTTCCTTTTTTACTTCTTTTCAGGGCATTCATGTGAATAATCCTAGTAAAACAAATTCATCTCCTGCAAGCTGGCAAGTCAATGCATCTACCTCCATTCTGACTTTGGATTCTTTGCATTCCTTGGTCTTCTAAACAGAGATTAAGTTTTGCTACACATTGGTATAAACACCTCCTCCACACCCTGCTGGGCACAAACAAGTGTTATTCCTGTAAAGTTAGCAAAGCTTGCCTCCTAAGCCTTAAAATTGAATTCTCTTTATCTGGTGTTCCTTGAATTTGTTTTACATGGTCTATTTTTTCCCTGAAAAAAATAAGAAGTCTTGTGTCTCCTATTGCTTGCTCTATAAAGAAGAATTTTCCCAAGGCTATTCATCCGAAGTTGAAAGTTCAGTGATAGCTGGGTCTTTAGGCAGCTTCATAGACTCTCGCCGTGCACCTCTGACAGTGGTAAAAATGTAAAGCCTTTGTTGACCCATATTATAGGGACAAGGAAGGCAGCTGTGAACACTGGTCAATCAAACTAATTTCCTAATTACTTAAACATGTGACTTGTAAAGCCCTATACATTTGTGTTAGTGTGTATGATGTATAGATGTGCATAATAGCATGAGTAATGGATTCTTCATGTTGGAACATCATTCAGCATTTTCCTAAAAACACTACAAGGATTTATGTCAAATATCAGGCTTTGCCTAAAAAATAAAATAGTAGACTGTATTGTAGGGAGGTTAAAAAAAGGGAAGTTTTATCCAAGACTAAAGAATTGCAGCATCCTCAAAGAGTAATCTTAATTCAGTGCTAAAGGGTTTGTTAGAAATATAATTGATGAATACCTTAATGCACTTTAAAAGATTCAACTTGGATTACATTTAGCTGGTAGTTTGTCTTTGCATTTAAAAACTATACCATGACCAGACAAGTTCTCAGTTGTTCAGTAAGACTAAAAGGATCTACAAAGACCCTCTCCACACACTGCAAACCCTGCTCCTCTTTTATATAGTCTCATTGTAACTATGTCCTTTCTGACAACTAAGAAGGGACATAACTTAATCCACATCAGCAAGATGATACTTTTTGATGTCATCAGTCTAAACCCATATTTTCTTAACATTTAGGAATGATTTGCAAATTAATTATGTTTGGAAACCTTCTAATACAGAGGAGCATTCTTCAATCTGTCAAATTAATCCCTATGAGTGCACCTAAGAGAGGCAATAATTTTTGGAAATGGCCAGGAAATTGAACCTAGCCTCAAATTTCAATTGTTTCTATCAATGATGTTGTTAGTTTCTGTTCTAAGAATTGAAAATAATTTAATTACATTTCTTCAGGAAATGGCACTGCATTATTTGGCTTCTTGCATATGTGTGGATGTGTCTGTGTGTGCCTGTGGCCGCGGTTGTTGTGTGTGTGTGTTTAGAAACTAGAAAGCCAATGAAAACATTTTGAAGGAACAGAAGACAATATAAAGAAAAGTGGTGTATTTCTTCTCAGTAGTATACAGATTAGGCACATGAAAATCAAATAATGTTTATTATAGCCTGAGACATTGCAAGAACAAAGGTTTGATCACTGTTGCTGAACACTCTATTTTCTATGACCATTTCTGTGGTGGCTAAGGGGCTGCTGGTCAAGTTGAAAAAGTTGAAATGTTTGTGTCTGTTTCAAATTAATATCCATTGTTCTTCACTAACAAAACTGAATCTGTTTCCAGAGGACAGTCTTTACGAATGTGTTCAATCTTTTGAAATCTTTACATCTTTTCAAATGATCAACACAAATTTGCTTTACATATTGCTCACAGGAACAGCAGTCTCAAAATAATTCATCAGTAGGAAGGAAAGAAGTCTAAACTGTCATTTCAGATTCCTTTCAACTCAAACATTCAGCATCATCCTTGCCATGCAAACTCACTGATGCCTTTTCCTTTCCCCAGTGTGACACCATAAAACAAGACATAGTCCTGGAATTGAGTGATGGCTAGGCTTTACAAACGAAGATTTGGGAATGGCTCTACACACATGGGTGTGTCCTTCAAGCCTGTGCAGTGGATTTTTTAGGTGTGGAACAGTGTTTGTGAAAATTGGCCCCACCCTTTAACTCCTGAGGTTCATCTGCCATGGCCGAGCAAGCTTGGACGGTGGCAGTGAAGTCCTCAGGACTGGAACCTACAGCACCCGGTATTCCCAGGAGGTCTCCCATCCAAGTACTAACTGGGCCTGACCCTGCTTGGCCTCCGAGATTTAATGGGATCAGGTGTCTGGGAGGCATTTAATGGCCTAGTCCTGGAATTACCCAGGTATAGGACTCTGTGGAGACAAGATTACCTGTACTGTCAGAAAGATCTGCTTTTAGAGCCTATGATCAAATGTGTGCACACAAATAGCAAAGGGGGAAAATATAGCAAGATTCCCCACTCCATTGTTTGGTTAAGTAGTAGCAGATATCTGTCTTTGAATGTAGAAACATCTTCCAGGAGAACTCATGTTCTCTTTAGCAAATATAGTCCTGAGGAAAAAGGAAGCATCCTCAGCAATGAATACCTTTCACATCACAGTAACTCATAGTATAGTAGAAACAGTGCAGCTGTCTCAGTGCTGTAACATCTCATACTACATTACAATAGTCTGATGTATAGGTGGAGGCATTAGGTGGGCAGTTTCTGACAAAGACAAAGAAAAATCATGGATCTTATAGTGCAATATTTTAATGTAGACGTGTATTGCAAAAGAAAAAAAAAGTCTTCCACCAATTTACATTACAAGTTTTATTGTGAGTGAACACTAGGGGGAGACAGTATATAAAACTGATCCTAGTTCCAAAGGTGACTTGCCCACAGGGGAAAGGAGAAGCATATGCTCTTCCTCTCACCAGTCTGAAAGAAAATACTGTGTAACTTATGCCTGTTATTCTATGTGATGATCAGCCTCCAAGTTGCAAATTAGGTTATACAGATGTTGTCTGAGTCTCCTTGTCTTGTCCCTGAGTTATAGACACTTGCTAAACAGCATGGTTTGTAAGGCTGTTTAATAAGAAATCCCAACTACATAATTTTTAAATTTTCATCATTTATAGTTTTGGGGCGTGGTGGGTGGGGGTGTGAAAATAAAGGCATAATATTGTAATTAAAACATGTTTCAGGCAGGAAAGTTTTCCTTAAATGAACTCTGATATTAATTTGCTTCCTTTATACCCAGTTATACTTTCAGCATAAACAAATTTTGACATAAGCTCATAAGCTTAAGTAGTCATCAAATTACACAGATACACACACATTCTTGTAGATAATAAGTATAATTTAAAATTGTTCTTTCCAATGAATATTTTTTAAGTATTTGTGCAATCGATGGAGCAGAAATGCACAGGACATCTGCTGGTGCATACAATCTAATCCAGCTGCCAGATTCTCAAATTTGACATGAAAGGGATTTAGATATCTAACTCTAGTTTTATAGATTTTGTTCTTCACTTAAAAGCAAATCAAACTATGGGGAGGGGAGGTGGAGTGAGCGAACAAGAGGCTGTGTGGTTTGGAAAATCTCGGTAGGAGAACTAAATTGGGGAGTACCATTCCTAAATCATGACACAAAGATAACAAATTAAGACCAAAAGATAGATGAGGGCAATGAGACAAAGGATTTACACTGTTCAAGTAGAGCAAAAGTCTCAGGCTGACATTCTGCAAAGACATCCCAAGAAATTATTTAGTGCTGAGGATAATGTTGTCACAGAGCAGTTAAAGAGTTTGCTGGCAGAAATGCTAAAAGACTGACATCAGTCAAAGTTAACTGCAGCATCTCTGCTCATGCTTCATGCCGTGGGGGGCTGTCACAGTATGTCTCAGGTGTAACTGATGATGAGGCCATAGATGACTGTGATGATGACTGATGTCACATTTGTGCCAACGTTTGGCTTCTGAAGACATTTTTGGTTTCCTCTCTCACCTATTTTTTCTTTTCTTTTTAAACACAGCTTGTCCTTTTATTTATTAATTTTAGCTTAATAAAGATGCATACCTGAGCAAATTGCAGAAGCCAAATCTTACAACTGAGGCCAATTCCAATAGCATTAACTTTTCCCCTTGGCTGGCTGATTAGGACTCTTTATTCTCTTTTAACTGCCCATGCCTTCTTTGGAAAGGTAAAGGAGCTCAATTCATTATTTAAAATGCAACAGGTGATGTGGAGGGAAAAGGAAATAAGAAGCCCATTCTCTGGCCATTACCGCTTCTAAAACTGATTTCAGTTGTTGTAGTATGATGGTTATATATTAAAAAAAAAAACTAACAACAAACTCCCCCTGAAAAACAAAACAACTCAACAACTTACACTATTCACATGGTTGGCACAAACTGCACATAATGCCTATAGAGTACTCTGAGTCATTTATTGCAGCTTAGTAGCTTGTTCTTATCTCCCTAGTTCATGCCAAAGGCAAAAGGAAGTCCCTACCACTGGAGAGGGTTTGTAGCTGAACAATGCAGAAGGGAAGACTGTAAGAAGTACTGTAAAATATAAGCTTCCTTTGGCTTTGGGCACAGTTTATGAAGAGGCCCACAGTGCATGCACCTTGCGTGCAGCCTCAGTCTACAGCATGACCTCTCTACACCATGGCAGCAAACTAAAGATTTGTGGAAAACACAAAGATATAAAGAAGTCCAATTCTTCCTCTGGACTGGACATGAGAACAGTTCATCTGCAGTCTTTAATAAAATAGCATGTTAATATGATATAAACATAACCCTAGTGAGGTTTTTTCCAAGTTGTTTTTGAACTGGATCCCATAGGAGAAAGAAAATACATTTCTTTAGCCTTAGGATGTTTCTCTTGTCACCTTTCAAACACCTGCTATAAACAATGGAATCAGCATAACTTTAAAAAGATTGCAGGGATTTTTTGTCATAGGAGGTTTTAGAGATCACTATCAGCTTCTCTGTTATAATTACATACCATTAAACCAGCTAGAGAAGAAACAGTTACTGTTATTACAGGAATTAACATGATATGACTTCCTTTAACACAAAAGGGAAAAGTTTCTTGCAAGGAATTTTTGAATTTGGAATTACAGTCTTTCTACTTTGCATTTTGCTTGCCCTCTCTGTTAGACTGGGATATAACTTCCCATGTGTAGGCATATGTCTTCCCTTTTGTTTTATTTAGTGAGAGGATGTGCATTGTCAAACAACCACATATAAGGCACTAATTTTGTGTTTGGTACAGTGCCACAGTATCAAGGGATTGATTAAGAGGTATCTTCTGTCTTTTGCTTCGAGGTCAGACTACTGCTTGGAAAAGCTACTTTTTTGTCTTACCTGTTTTAAATGCGTTCCATCTGCACTTACATGTGATGGTGAATTTTAAACTTGGATAAGTGATGGAGGCTCACTTTTCCTTCAAACAGATGCAGAACTAATACATACACTCTAAGTAGAGGAACTCAGTGTGTTCAGAGAGAGATGCTTGCCCCTCCACCTCAGTTTTAAGTAATTCTACAGGTCTTCAGAGGAGTCCTCTAAAGATACACCCAGGAGGATCAGAGGCAGAGCCAGGACACAGAGCTAAGACACAGATCTGCTTCTCAAGAAAGCAGCACTATGAAACTAAGTGTGCAAGTGGTAAGGTGGAACCTATGAGTAGTTTGTTTAACCAGGGACAAACTGTTTCTCTCTGCTTATGGATCAGTATTCCCTAATGCAGCTGTGTTTTGAACCTTAGATAGCACAGACTGTCACAAGTGTGTGGCTGAACCAGAATGAGCTGCCTTCTCAAATAAAATCACAATCATTCATAATCATTGCAGCCTTATTGTGATCCAGGTTGATTGGCAAACCACTGCAGAGACTGAAGTTACACAAGGAGTCTTAACCTCACTGAATTCTTTCCTGTTGCTTCTTTGTTATAGGGTTACCTAAGTGAGCCTAAATTTAGGCTTTAAATTTAGGGGTAGGCCTGGAGCTGTCAGCTGACTTGAGCTAGGCTGAGCTAACAGCTGACAGTTTCTAGCCAATAATATTCTATCCTATACCATATTACAACATCATTCTCAAAACAAACAAACAAACAAACAAACAAGCCTGTGTAGGAGTGGCTTAGGCAGTCACTTTTTAGCCTTCCTCTTGGGAGGACTCACGATGCTGCCCCAGGGGGGATGGAGAGGGCCAGGCCCACCACTGTCTCAGTGGTTATCTCAGGAAAGTAAAATGTGTTGTTCTGGTTCTCTCCTTTCTGCTTGGGTTTGTCTCCCTGGGGAATAAGTTTTTTGAAGTAATGTGTAGTTAAGATAGTAGAATTTGTGTGTTCGTTAGAAAGTGGGAATTGTTTCTTGTTGTTTTTAACTTGTGTGAGTGTGTATTGTACTTTCTTCTAATTTTCTCCTTTTTTTTCCTGTAAAAATACATGTGGTGTTAGCATAAACGTAGTTTGAAGGGGTTTTTTTCCCCTCTCCTTCTTCTTCCTTACTTTGGTGGGCGGAAAGAGGCTTTTCTCTCTGTACTTGGGGTTGCTGGCAGTTTGCTAGCTCAAACCAAGACATTCTTACACACTCTTACCTGCTCCTTGCTATGCTTCACTGGCACTTGTGTCCCACAAGCTGATTTAAAAATGCTGCAGAACACCTGTTCACAATAAAACCTACAATTGCAACAGTGAATAAAAGCGATGAGGAGGGTTTCATGGGTGCAAATCCTGACATGAGATGTGGGGACATAACTGCACAAGTGAAACTCAGTGACTGACACATATGCAGAGATACTGGAAAACATGCCACAACCCAGAAGTCTTTGACTCTTCATTTGCTTTAAAGTGAGTACTTAAATTATACTAGTAACTCTTTATACAGTGTTATAGGTTCACCTAGGTGAGCCTAAATTTAGGTTCAGACTAGGCCTGAGGCTGTCAGCTGACTTGAGCTGGGCTGAGCTAGCAGCTGACTTCCTCTAGACAGTAATTTTGTATTCCATACCACATTACGACATCATCTCCAGGGAAGCGGGAACCAGTGTGGGAGTGGTTAAGGCAGTCGCTTTTTAGCCTTCCTCTTGGGAGGACCCACGATGCTGCCCCAGGGGGGATGGAGAGGGTCAGGCCCACCACTGGCTCACCGGGTATCTCAGGAAAGTAAAATGTGTTGTTCTGGTTCTCTCCTTTCTGCTTGGGTTTGTCTCCCTGGGCAATAAGTTTTTTGAAGTAATGCATAGTTAAGATAGTAGAATTTGTGTGTTCATTAGGAAGTGGGAATTGTTTGTTGTTGTTTCTAATTGTGTGAGTGTATTTTTGTACTTTCTTCTAATTGTCTCTTTCCGTAAAAATACTTGTAGTTTTAGCATAAACGTGGCTTGAAGTTTTTTTTTTTCCCTTCCCCTCTCTTTTCCTCCCTTTCCTCGGTGTTGGGAGGGAGGCTCTGACCCTGTACTTGGAGGGTTGGCAGTTTGCCAGCTCAAACCAAGACACAGCATAATCTGCTTGAAATGACACAGCTCCGTATTAGTTTTAATGAAAGAAATTTTGACAAAGAAATAGTTATCACCTGGAATAAATGAGTTTTTCAACTCTGGAGAGTGGTACCTAAATAGCAAAAACAAACAACAAAGAAGCTGGTAAGACAGTTTGGATCAGAATAAAAACCTATTAAATGGATCAGAACTGCTTGATGAATGTGTATGGATGCTAAAAAAAAATTGTCTATAAATACCAATTTGAATGTTATGAAAACAAGCTATCTTTTCCCCTCGTACACTGGTGGATGAAAGAAAAGAGACCAGGTGCAGCAGAAGTAAAAAAAAAATCCTAGACTAAAAGGCATGCATGATCCTAGCTCCAGCTGGTTCATTCTGACCTGTTGTCCTGGTTACAGCACTCAGGACCAGTTTATCACTATATGGGTGTAACCAAAACTGTGTATTCTACATCCTCTCAATTGTTAATAATGGATTATTTGCAGCAGCTGCTCAGGGCACACCTGACAGCTCAGGCTACAAGATGGGTGTTAAAGAACCCTGTGAGGTATGGGAATGTTTCTGTCTTCACCCCAGTGACTTACGTGTGGTAACTCCCTTATGGGGAGGCATCAGCACCTTCACACCCAGCCTGAGGGGTTATCTCTGCTAATGGGCCATTAGGGACTAGTACAACAGGCAGTTGTAATAGCCTAAACTATCAAAGATTCCAAAAATATCCCATGACTCACAGCATTAAATCACTCATGCTGAAATGCCTCACGCTGGAGGAAGTACTGGGTATTTCCGCCTGAATGAATCTTTGGGGTTTTGGTTCTGGTACCCCTCATTGGATCCAGAGGAGGACCAGAACCTCAACAGGGCTGCAATTGCCACTCTCAACAAGACTGCGACCATCATCCTCACAAACAGGTTTTCCTTTCCTTTTACTTTACACTCAGGGGAACATGTAGCACTCAGCACGGGGGCTAACGAACACCATTCTGTTCATGCCCCAGGGTGCTGGATTCTACTTCTGTTCTTTGTGGATTAAACCAAATTTTTCTCTGTATCCCTGTACTCATTGTAGTATTTTTATTAAATTGTAATTCTGACTTGTAATCTCTCTTGGGTTAATTTCTCCTGCTGTTTTACCTCTAAACTAGCACCCCTGCACTTAAGGAATGATCCATAGTCACAGATAAAATGAGAAATTAATGGTCAAGCAGTATTTCTTACCTCATCTGTGTCTGTTTTTTAGCAAGCTACTCCATCGTGAGTAAACACAGAACGTTTCTTCAGAGATGAGAATGCATAAACCACTGGAAAATCATGGAGTCCATATGAGTCTTTAGAGTATAATCTAAATGCAGTTCCAGTTTTTGCAGAAGCATGGTGCTTCTCGAAAGCACATCTGAAAATCCAAGGCAAAAGTTGCTGCCGCAACTCATGGCCTAGGCTGCACTCAGGAGCAATCTGTGGGGAAAACTATCATATGTCATCCTGGATGGCTTAGTTAAGGACTCAATCAGAAAGACCTTAAGTATCTTACAATACTTGTTTTATGTTATTTTTATAGATTAAAGTAGCACGGAACAAAATAAATGTGGATTGCATTAAAAGGAGCTAAAACCAAGGAAAAACGGAAGAAGAAGGAGTAACAGAAAACAAGAACCAGGAAAAAATCAAACCACATAGAGAAATCTGAGGGATTGAAAAAGAAAGGTTTTGTGAGAAACTTTTGTGCAAGATTGCAAGAATGAAAGAATGACAGAAATGTAGAGGAGGTGGAAGCATAGAAAAAGTGTTCATGACTAACCAGATCACATACCCTTCAAGCTCCAAAAAGCTTGGCTTGATCTGATCCTACATGCCCACCTTTTCTGTGGCCCTGTGGGCAAAAGGGAGTTGGCATCCAGCATCTCATGTTCCATTTAGCAATGCGCTTTCTCTATTTCTGCATAACCCAAAAGACATGACCTGAATTTAAGTTATGAGACATTTAAGGGAATATAAGTTGTTCTTTTGTTTGCCTTTCTGTTTAACGCTTGTGCTGTAGTTTGTAATTGTGTATCCTCACACTTCAGTTCTGAATGGAACTGGTATTATTTATGCTGAAGTAGCATAGAATGGCATGATGCCCATGTTGCTGCTTTTGCTGGATCAAACTCTTTTTGTCCACTCTTTTCATTGAGAACTAATTCTAAATATAACTTTACTTTCAGTTCTTATATTTGGCTGTACTTCCTACCCTATGTCAACCCATTGTTCCTTCTGCTTTAAAAAAACTATTGTGCAAAAGAGAGGTCATGAATAGCTAAATGTTATGTACATACTGACTGCCTAAGGACATTAACTTTGTTCTTTGTTATTTCTTAAGTCAGCAATTCCCTTGAAACATTTAGAAGCACCGCTATCTTTGATAAGAATGGATGAAAAAGTTTTTTGCAGGGGATGGACACCATAGTACAGGCATTATTTAGTTAGAGAATCACATTAAAAATCCTTCTTAAATTACTCTCCCTGACCATGATCATATTGCTGAATGCATGAAATAAGAAAATGAACTGATCAGAAATACTTCAAAACCAGTGCTATAACCATGGATTGTTCATGGCTGTACAGTAATGATAGAGTACATTCACTGATCCATACATGAGATCTGCACTCTGTTTTGTTACCATTTTTGTCATTTAATTCCTAAGACTACTAAATTACAGCTGCCTCGAGATAAAAATATGGAACAGATTTCTAGCACTGCCAAGGAACACTTGTATCCAAATTTCTGGGTCAACTTTTTACACAGAGGGCCATTGGAGGAATTTTCATTTCCCCACCTCTAGAAACCATACTTTTATATAACTGACACCTTGGCTCAAGTTCCCCTCTGTGTCTGCCACCTAAGACAGGCAGTAAACCGTCCT
>VWZD01004577.1:0-23988 GCA_013396695.1 Sakesphorus luctuosus | reverse complement strand
ATGATGATGATGATAATATCCTATATGCAACATCTTGGCTGCCTTTTGCCATATACTAGCCAAAATGTGACAGGAAGTACCCTAACTTGTAAGGCACTTTCCTTTTGGCCAAAGAAAGCACATTCTAGCCTTCAAAAATATGCTTACTTCCTTGAATTTAACACTTACTGGTTTTGTGTTATTATCTGAGGAATCAATGGGTGATAGCAAGAATCCAAAGTGGTTAATTAAATAACTATTAGAATAAAGTAATAAGAACAGCCCTAGCAATGAGTGATGTAAAGTCAGGGACCACCCTGTAGTTGTCACTGTAGAGACAGACCCCCAGTGTTGTATGACTGCTTGGCCTTTCTGTGAAATAACTTAATAAGCTGTGCAAATTATACTAAGAATAAAATCAATCTACTGAGTTTCAAAGTATTTGAAGATATAAACAACATTCTTCAATGGATTTGGACAATTTTATCTAATAAAGTAACTGTGCTTTTAGTTATCCATCTTGCTCAGACAGGGTGAAGGAATAAGAAATCACTTCAAAAGTAGATGAAAAGAAATTGAAAAGGTGAGAAAACAAACAGGGGCATAGTGAGTAACAGCAGAGTAAAGGAAATTACTTAAAGAAACCCTAACTTGTTTCATTGTCTCTATTAAAATGAAGTCTTAAACAACATAGTTTAAAAAATGCTCCCTACAAGATACATAGGAAAACGAAAAACATCCTGTTAAAATGAAAACATGATTATGTTCTCAGAAAATGAAGAATTGCGTATTGGCTTTGGGTGACAAGTTTTAGTAGTGAGAGAGCTATAGGGGTGGCTTTTGTGAGAAGCTGCTAGAAACTTCCTGTTTGTCTGACACCCAGTGCCAGCCAGGTCCAAGCTTGATTCTCTGCTGGCCAAGGCTGAGCCAATCAGCAGTGATGGTAGCACCTTTGGGATAAGAGATTTAAGGAGAGGAAAAATCTTATTGTGCAGCAGCAATTGTGGTCAGAGAAGACAGGAGTTAGAATATGTGAGTAAAACAGTTCTGTAGACACCAATGTCAGTGAAGGAGAAGGAGGAGTTGTTCCAGGAACCAGAGCAGAGATTCCCCTACAGCCTCTGGTGAAGACCATGGTGATACAGATTGTCCCCCCACAGCCTGTGGAGGTCCACAGGAGATCTGATGATCACTTGAAGCCTGTGAAGGGCCCAATGCTGGAGCAGGAGGATGCCTGAAGGAGATGTGACCCTGTGGGAAGCCCAAGCTGGAGCAGGGTCCTGGCAGGACCTGCTGACCTGCAGAGAAAAGAGCCTATGCTGGAGCAGCTTTCCTGGAAGGACTTGTGACCCTATTCGGGACCCACACTGGAGCAGCCTGTTCCTTAAGGACTGCCCACCATGGGAGGGACATACTCTGGGGCAGTTCATGAAGAACTACAANTGGCCAAGGCTGAGCCAATCAGCAGTGATGGTAGCACCTTTGGGATAAGAGATTTAAGGAGAGGAAAAATCTTATTGTGCAGCAGCAATTGTGGTCAGAGAAGACAGGAGTTAGAATATGTGAGTAAAACAGTTCTGTAGACACCAATGTCAGTGAAGGAGAAGGAGGAGTTGTTCCAGGAACCAGAGCAGAGATTCCCCTACAGCCTCTGGTGAAGACCATGGTGATACAGATTGTCCCCCCACAGCCTGTGGAGGTCCACAGGAGATCTGATGATCACTTGAAGCCTGTGAAGGGCCCAATGCTGGAGCAGGAGGATGCCTGAAGGAGATGTGACCCTGTGGGAAGCCCAAGCTGGAGCAGGGTCCTGGCAGGACCTGCTGACCTGCAGAGAAAAGAGCCTATGCTGGAGCAGCTTTCCTGGAAGGACTTGTGACCCTATTCNTGTAGACACCAATGTCAGTGAAGGAGAAGGAGGAGTTGTTCCAGGAACCAGAGCAGAGATTCCCCTACAGCCTCTGGTGAAGACCATGGTGATACAGATTGTCCCCCCACAGCCTGTGGAGGTCCACAGGAGATCTGATGATCACTTGAAGCCTGTGAAGGGCCCAATGCTGGAGCAGGAGGATGCCTGAAGGAGATGTGACCCTGTGGGAAGCCCAAGCTGGAGCAGGGTCCTGGCAGGACCTGCTGACCTGCAGAGAAAAGAGCCTATGCTGGAGCAGCTTTCCTGGAAGGACTTGTGACCCTATTCGGGACCCACACTGGAGCAGCCTGTTCCTTAAGGACTGCCCACCATGGGAGGGACATACTCTGGGGCAGTTCATGAAGAACTACAACCCATGGGAAGGACTCACACTGGAGAAGTCCATGGTGGACTGTTTCCTGGGGGAGGAACCCCACGATGGATGGCCAGAGAAGAGTGTAAGAAGAGGAAGGAGGAACTGAGACAAAGTGTGATGAACTGAATGCAACTCCCTCTCCCTTTTCTCTGCACTGCTGAGGGGAGGAGGTAAAGAATCGGGAATAAAGTTAAGCCAGAAAGAAGGAAAGGGTAGAGTGAAGATGGATTTAAGATTTGGGCTTACTTCTCATTATTCTACTCTAATTTGAATGGTTATAAATTAAACTAATTTTCTCAAGGCAAGTCTGTCTTGCCCATGACAGTGACTGATCTCTTCCTGACCTTAACCTGACCCATGAGTCTTTTGTTATATTTTTGATCCCATATCTAGCTGAGAAAATGAAAAAATCTTCCCACAAACCTTCAATTAACTGTATGAATGCCTGGTTTCCTGTTCCTGGAATTTGGCTTATGGCTTTGATGTTGAGTTCTGCTAGGTTGAGGAGTTTGTTTGGTTATTTGTTTTGGGGGGTGAGCAGATTTCATCTTAAAAAGTGTGACATCATAATAACAACAATTAGGTTTAAATTAAACAGTTATAACTGAGTCAACATCATGCATACTGTACACTTTATATAGTTATAAATTTTAAATGGTGTAATTTGAAAAATGTTCATTTTTCTTTTAAGATTATGAACCAACATAAACCTGGAATTTATGCACCAGTAGCTTAGGTAAACTGTTCCTGAATAAAAGAGACTTCTCTTAAAGGAGAGTTAGCAGAATTAGTACCAAATCTCATGTAGACTTTGTCAGATTACAGTCATAATATATTGTCCTAGTTAGAGCAGCTGGGACCAGCTTATCACTGTGTGGGTGTAACTAAAACTGTGTATTCTATAATCTCTATGTAATTTCTAACAAACTATTAACAATGGATCATTTGCAGCAGCTGCCCAGGGCACAACTAACACCTCAAGCTACGAGCTGGGTGTTAGAGAACCCTGTGAGATAGGGTCTTCACACCAATAACTCAGGGGTGATATCTCAGTGCTGGGGAGGCATTGGCATCTTTACATCCAGCCTGAGGGGTCATTGTCTGCTAACAGGACATCAAGTAAAAAAAATCCCATAACTCACAGAGTCCATTATGAAACTCCTGGCCCTGTGGGAGGTACCGGGCATTCCCACCTGAATGTGAGTATATATAATCTTGGTGTTTGGGATTTCTGGTTCCACTTGTCAGATCCAGAGGAGGACCAGAACCTCAAGAGGACAGCAATCACCACTCTCGACCAGATTGAGACCATCCTCTGCACCAACAGGTTCTCTCCTTTCCTTATACTTTGGATTCAGAGGGACCAGGTGGGGCTCAGCACAGAGGCTAATGAATACCATTCTGTTTGTGCCCCAGGGTGCTGGGTTACACTTCTGGTTTTCATGGGTTAAAACCAATTTCTCTTTGTATCATTGCATTTATTCTAATACTTTTAGTAAATTGTAACTCTGACTTAAAATCTCTTTTTGAATTGAGTTCATTTCTCCTGCTGGCTTACCTTTAAACCAGCACATATATATATAAAGAAAATATTTTATACCACTTTCCTACTTTTTATTAGCTCATAAATTTTAGTATTTTCCTAAAGAATCTTGTAAAGCATTATAAATATGTGTTTTGTATAATTTCTATTTTCTAATGATAAAAAGAGCACTTGTGATAAAAGAGGGAGCAACACTGACTCCTTTGTTATGTTTTTAAATTATTATATTTAACTGCATTTAATTTGCATAGTTGAAATGCGTTTGCTTATTACAATAATGAATAACAAAAGGCTGTGTAACATACTTCAATTATATTATGTACATGTAATTAAATTAACATTGAGTATTTAAATTCAGATGAAAGCTGTTTGCTTTCAAAAGGAATAGTTATGTCTGTCTGATGGTAAACCTTGCAACCTTATGAAAATTTTAGAAATCGTTTTCCAAATACCTTGCTTTCAGATTATGTCTTTTTTTTCTTTTTTAGGTAATTTCTTTATAAATTACCAAGAGGGCAGAAAATAAATAAATATGTGTGCATCTTTAAGTTTATTAGTCTTGGCTAACTGTTTTACATTGTGAAAGCTCACTGAAAAGCAGATGTAGGGAACAGGACAAAAGGTATTAGAAAAAGCATGATGCTGTTACAGATATAGTATGGATACTATTAATGATGTATAAACCATTATTATATAAGTATATGGTTGTCAGGGTCTAATTTCAGAAAACACTCATGTGGTACATAGAGAATAAAGGAAATTATTTTCCCCTATTTATTATGTCCCTTTTGATTATGAAATATTTATTTCTTTTACTTTGTCACTGGAACTTATATTCAAATATAGCAACTGCCATTGGCTTACCTGCCTAAAAGGCTATGCTAACCAGAACAGTGGAAACAGAATTTCAGTGTCATTTTAAGATTTTATAGGAACTGTAATGCTGGGTATTTTAATGACAAGCTAGAAAGAAAAATAACTCTTCCCTTAGTCCTCCATCCAGTGCTTCCATTTCAAACCTGAGTTTGTCAGTCTTTAAAGTCTTTTTGGACATACTTTAACAATTTGACAAAAATTGTGGTATAATTTCTTCATGCATGGTCAAATTAAGTCAGGGGTAGTTCCTCTGAAAAAGTGCATGCAAGGTTAAGCCTGATGGTTACTGGCACTGAGAGGAGAATGCTGTAGTGGTCTGAGCCCTTAAGAGATATGTAGCCAGCCAGCTTCTGTCAGTGTCCTTTGCTGAGGCCCAGCCATTTCTGTCTCTGTAGTGGAGGGGCATGCTAGTGATACCAGAAAAATAGTGTATTTCTCATGTGGGCAGCTGCCCCTGGAAGACTCACAGAGAGAAGAAATCTAAGAGACCATGGCTAAACAGGGAACTTACAATCTAGCAGCTAAGAGACAGTTTATCATGTACCCCATTTCTTTTTATTACGAGAATTTAAAGTAGTTAGCTTATTAGGAAATAATGTAAAGGCCTTTTCTGAATAAGTCTAAAATTATGATTACTTTTCATAAATTATTCATATGTAAGTTTGAACAGCTCAAAAAGTGTCTTCCTTTGATTTGGTAAGGATTGTGCTGCTAAAATAACTGTGTCCCATAAAGAATCCTTCTCCATTCAGCAAAAGTTTCTCTGCATTGTCCAAAATGAACAGGTCATAAATAGAACTTTGCATTACCATGAACCATCCATAACCTGAGTTGCTGTGAGGTGCTTGTTAATGCTACAATGCCTGAAGAGGAATTAAGGGCCTCTGACATGATTCTTCTTTGAGGACTGAAATACCAATTTTTCTTGGACAATGCCATTGGACCCTGTCATTCAGTTCCTTGACCTCTTTGGAGAGTTAAGATAAATTTCAATGATGGCACCACCTGTATGTTCCTGCCAACATGGAAAATCACTTCAGCTCTGAAACTTAGACTAAGGTCAAAACAGAGGAAAATACTAAACTTTGCCTTTGAGCAATTCAGGTGTAATACCCTTCAGCTACAATATCAACCATGATACATTTTGTGAGGGTGATGCCATATATCAATTCTAAGATCTTTAGATTTCTGAGGACAATTTTATGGATCTACTGCACTCAATATTCACTTATAGGTGTATCTTGAGTTTTGTGACAGTCTGTACACTCAAATCACCTGCACACCAGTCAGCTTGCCATAGAACTTTGAGGAAAAGAAAACAAACCCCCAGCAATTATCTGCTATGCCTGCCCTTGGTCTATGACTCTCAAGGTAACCTTTTGAGATGAAATCTTGCTTCAGAAGTGACAGAGTGAAAACAGGCTCTTGCTCAGTCCTGAAGAGATGAAAGTACATAGTCCAGACTCACTTCTAATGGAGCTTATCAAAAGTCACATTCTTGAAACTGAACTCTAAGAATGAGCAGGCAGCAATGAGAACTGGATTAAATGTCTTAAATTTGATTTTCATATTACGAGCATGACTCTCCAAAATATTTAAATTTTTGCCTGAACTGTTAGGTATACTATTTTCTTAAAACATTCTGGATGCCTAAAATAAAGGAGTTTCATGAAAATCAGCAATAATAACAGATTTATATTAGAAAGATGCACATACAAAGAGGAAACAAACAAGCAGAGAAACATAATATTAATAATTCAAAGGATTGAGAGATTAAAACAAGAATTAATGTTGACTGAACAGAAAGAATTTTAAAAGACCACTTCATGCTTCACTTCAAGAAGCTCTCTTATTTCAATTAGTTTATTGTTAAGACCTATTAAAATGTTTACAAAGACCATTTTGTTGAAGTGTAGCAGAACCTTTGGAATTTATAAGAATATTAGGAAAGAACTGACATATATATATTTTTTTCCTTTGGACAGAAAGAGAAATTTTAATGGGTTTCAGAAACAGGATAATAGTATGATAGCGTCCCAGTGAAATCCTTAAACAGTATAAATATAAATTGCATATTAGTTTGTTCCACTTAAGGAAGTTATAAAAAAACCTATGACTTAATATATTATTAAACAAAAATAAGTGGCAAGATAATATAAAACATGTAAAACATAACATGAATTTATCCCTTTCTTACTCTAGATTATATGGTTGGTTGAAATGAGATTTTTTTCTTATTATTCTTATGGTAGGCTGTTACTTTTAAACACCTTCCTCCCAGTTCAGTTGGTGCAATACCTTGCTTGAAGTTATTTCCCATTTAATGACAATCTAGATCATTAGTCCTTTGGAAAAAATGAGCCCTTATTTTTCATTTTTATATAGTGGGCTTCTAATCTTCCATATGATATTGGAAGATCCACACCTCTCTCCAAACTTCAGTATGCTACATTTGAAAATCAAAACAAATTTTTCATGTCACAGAATTTGACCATTTGTAAACAGTATCTGTTTGCACTCCATCTTTCACCTGGCTACAGTCTTACATGTATGCTTGAAGGGGGACTGGAAGGGTTGAATCTGAGGACATCTCATGTGTACTCAAAAGTTTGAGATACAAACCCTTCTAGAAATGTGTAATGATGCTCCCAGAGTCAGGTGACATTTTTAAGAATGTTATAGGATGAGAATGACCCTCCTTTTTTTGTCTTTAAGTACATACAGCTTGTTAAAAAGCTCCTCAAAGTGATCAAAGTCAGTCTTCTTGGAGCTTAGTAGGTCTGCATCTTATGCTTTTTGAGCCTCACTGGAATTGGTGTCTGTCTTCTCGTCAGCCAAATCTAAGGCAAAACTAATTGAATCATTCGGAACTCGTTATTTCATAAGCATCATTGTCGTTATTATTGGTCTTTGGTTTTACACTGTGTTTTTAAGGAAAAAGAAAATGTCTTTTTGCCAGTATTAATATACCTCTGAAGANGGTGTGTCAGTATACTTGTACTCAGAAGAAGAGATGAAATGTTGCATAAATCTGGGGAGCATTTTCAGCTGAAATTTTAATGTCTTTTTGCCAGATCATTTACTGGTATGAGCATATTTTCTACATTTAAAATTATATTTTAAGGTAGAGCAAAACTAGTGGACAATGCCCAGAAAACTGATGATGGCAATGAAGTGAAGCTTGTAGGAGTGTTTGTAGAAAGTTAACTATCTCTATGTTCATGCTTGCATTTTTCTCTCTCAGCAAAATTCAGTTTCGATATATTCAAAATTCCTCTACAGTGAGTGAACACCTAGAACTGAAAAGGCAAAATTTCCATTAAATGGAGCTCAAAAATTAATAAATGTGAACAAAAAAGTTAAAGATCTGATTACATGGGCTGTCATGGCACATCATCATACTTGTATGCAACAAGAAAAAGCCAATAAATTAACGCCCAAGTAAGTGTGAGGATTTGAGCAATTAATATGCTTTGTGCTTTAACTTTTGTTGTTGAGGTGAGAATATATATCAAATTAGGCTGCGGTAAACATATAACATTTTGATTTCCTTATTATTTTCTAAATTATTATTTTTGGTGAGTCATGAATAGCAAATAAAAATTATTAACAGAAACTCATTAATGGAAAATTAAAATTATTAACAAAATAAAATATTAAAAATATTAACATTCATTAACAGAAATGGCAGATAATTTGAAACTATTTTTCTTTAAGTGATATAGTTCTGTTCCTTTTTCTTCTGATTTCTTTGTTAGGTGTTGGAGCAGTATCAATCTTTTACTAGTGGATTAGAGCTGTTCCAGGTGGTGAATGAAGTCCTGCACAAACAACACAGAACAGCTGACATTGCTAACATTCACTGCTAACAGTGACATTTAGGAAATAATTTAATATTTCTCTTCCTTTTGTTTCTTTGCCCTGCCTTTTGTTATTTCTCTCACATCCCTAGCACTGAAAGGATTGCCAACATATAAAAAGTAATTAGCTACCAATTAGTCCACTGTTAGTCACTGAAGTACACAGGCAAATAAAATTTGCAATGAAAATAGGCAATGGTTTCAACTAATAATTGCTTTCTTCTTAAATGAAAATGACATTCCTGCATGGGTCAAGGGTTTTGTGAGGCTTTCAAATCAGTTTTCAGCATTTGTCATGCTCCAACTACAAATGTCTTCAGTGTCTTGGGTTCTGCCACAGTAGCTGGGCAAAGGCTTTTATCCATTTCAGTACATACAGTACAGTACTTCCAGTACCATCTGGACTTCGTGCAATTTTTCTGCCAGGTTCCTTTCTAGGTAGGTAGTATTCAGCTTCTACTAGGTCCTTTACTACTAAGGATTTGTTTACTTTAATGTAATAAAACCTGGGACCAACAAGGCACTAATCTTGACTCCAGCCACTTTAGTTACAAAAGGTTAGTTTCCTGATGCAGAGCAAAGCCAGGACTTATGGACTCCTGTGGATACTGCTGCATTTCAAATAAAAAAAAAAAAAAAAACCAACAAAAAACAAACCAAACCAAAGCAGCCCTAAATTCAAACTCTTCTACATTTTTCCAGCAAACTGGTGACATAAAAGTTAGTGCTTGTGTATCTGAGTTCAAAAAAAGCAGGTGAAACCTGGAAGTACTTCGATTAATTTAAACCTGAAGGTGAACAAAACAAAACAAGAGACCCCAAACCTTCAGGGATGAAAAACTCTATGAGCTAAAACTAAAAAAAATAACTTTATTAAACCTTAAAAGCCTGTATAAAACTCTGATGAATCTTATGCAGCTTTAACTATTTGCAAGTGCCTAAAAAGACCCTCTTCTTATTTTGTGGCAAAAAAATTCACTTCACAGCTGTTGTCTATTACCTTAGAGACCACACTAACAGTTCGGATACAATAAAGCCTTGATGATAAAGGGTGTAAGTGTTATCACTTATAACATAATAGTGTGAATAGTCCAGCTATAATAGAACAAATGACCTGACAGCTCCTACCCACTGAGCATTACCGTCCATCACCCCTTCACCAGCAGCAGACCAAAGGACAAGAAAATCCTCATTCTACATACAGTGCCCCTTGGGAAAAGCACAGTCCTATTAATTTCCTGGTGGCAGTGAGAGAACAGTTGTCAAAGTGCCTGGAAGCAGACCAGCAGACTGTTGACTTAATTATGCCAGACAACAGAGCCAACATTTTAAAGCTGTGAAAGATGGCAATTTTTCACACTTCACCTTCCACCATTTTTTTTCCTGATAGCCAAACTTAAACAGTCCAAGTAATTGAAAATATTGAATGTAGAAATTATCCCTGTGTCTCTTCCAAATGTAAAACAAAATAAACTCTCACAGCTAGAATTGTCATTCAGTAGTAACTCTCACGATTCATCTGGAATACGTAATGCTACTGATCAAACAGTCATCTACTTTTTAGATTCCACCTTCTGAGTTCTACAGACAAGTAGACACAGATGGATAGATGCTAAGCAGAAAGTAAAATGCTCACATATTCTGATCTCATACATCTGTGTTTTACAGGCTTTTTGGTGAACTTATGTAAATTTTCAATAGCAACTTCTAATAGGTTTACATATCTCTTAAGCTCTTAAGTTTACATACATGGGCTGAGAGGTCCATCTTTCCCTGGTTCATAAAGATTGTTCCAGTTTTTAAGTGCCTTCTTCTCAAAGGGCTATGTGACCAGACTATATTTCAGATTTGTCTACAGTTGTCTTGAGAATACTTTTTCCTGCATAATGACATGTAATTTATATATAATCATAATTTTCAGTATTATATTTTCATGACTAAAGCATTTATAAAACTCATCAACTGAACTATAATATACTTTTACATCATACTTTCCATCAGCATGACTCATTACAAAATATGTATCAGGACCTCAGTGCTACAGATTGGAAAATAAAATTAGATACCAGTCTTGTGACCTATTCTGGTTCACAAAAATCTATAATAACCTTTACATAAATCCATCTGTAAGTCATTCTGATCTGATATTTTGTTGATGAGAGTTAAACATGCAGTGTTTAAGTTATTTAAACCGTTTCATAATATATGTACCTCTTTTCTAAAGTCTGATTAAAATCAGATTTTTCATGTACACAATCACAATAATGATTTTCCCCCACTGATACAACTAAATATTTGTTTAAATTTAACTATTTTCAAGATTTTCAAGCTTTGCTAAAGCTATTAGCTTATGTTCAGAACACTTCCAACACATTGCACAACTCAAACAAGTAGTAACATGTTTTTCAGGGCTTCTTCAGCTACAGTTAGTATTTCCATAGACTGAAATTTAAAATATATGTTTAATAAATTCATATCAAAGTATGGAAATGGTGAAAGACTACTGGATCAAAGCAGCAAGTACTGACTGTCTTTTTTTATTTTATAGCTTTGTTGATTCTAGCTAAGGCTGGAGGTAGATTGAATTTTAAAGGGTACATCCATTCCCTTTTGAAGCAAGAAGCAAGTGTATCATCAGTGGACAATATTTTCACTATGCTGACTTCTGCTTATAAAAACTCTCTTGTTACTAAAATAATGATATTTCATTAATTTTAGCTCAGAGTTGGCATCCAAAACCACAACATAGTCAAAGCACAGATATCCTTATAAAAGCACAGCAAAATGGGCTTTCTCATGTCCAGTTCTGAGCAGTGATGCTTTAATAAGGTCTTGAGCAAGAAGAATAATACTTAAAAATCAGTAGAATATGAATTTACATTGGGTTGAAGATGTTGTTCACCTAAATCTGAGGCAACTCTAATCAAGGCTACTATGTAGTCAAAACCTATGCTGAGTGCTCTTTAGCATTACTTCCTCAATCTCTCTCTCCTAGTTTTAAATGCTACTTAAGACATTATTGAATCACCGTGGTTCCCTGAAATCCTACTCTAACCATATTTCAATTTAAAATGGACAGAAAACTTGTTATAAAATATTTAAATACTGGATTTTACTGGGCTTTAAAGGGATTTATAAGATATTTAACTCTGCATAAAATCTGGAAACAAATAAAATACCTCTATTGGCCAGTATAGTTATTAATTCTCCTTGGGGAAGATGTCTGTCCTTGAATAAAGAGCTTTGATTTCTCCCAAAGCTTTATATTTTGTGTGACCCACCACATGTTTAAAACATCTGTATCTCTTGCCATGGAATTTATTTCCCTGTTGAATCAAGCACAAGAAGGAGGTTTAATTTAAATGTGTAGATCTGAAATCCAGCAAAATGCATAACAGTATGTATGGGAAACAATCGGGGGAGGGGGAAATATCTAAAGGACTGAGAAATTTTCTTAGAATAGGAAAAAAAGAAGAGCAAATTCTCCCAGCATCTCTTTGGAGACAAATTAGTAAGTCATCCATTTGCATTGAAAAATCCTGTTTCATATAAGTTTGAGCCATGAGTGTTGACATTGTCTCTGTCTGGTTTTCTTTTCCTTCACAAAATTCTGAGATAAAACCGCAGTGAACATTTATCTGTGACTCTTCCAATGAAAGTCAGAATAGGAACAAAATGACAAAGTTGCATTTTATAAATAAAATGCATGTGTAATAGCAGAGTTTCTTGTTTTTTTTTCTTTTTTTTCTTTTCTGAAACAAGTTACACTGACATTACAAAATTTCAAAACAAGAATTTTAAGACTTGAAATGTCAAGTCATTATTGGCAAAATAGTTGGATGAGGTATTTGGTCTGCATACCTCTATGGATGTGCAGATATCTGTGAAATAATACCAAGCAGTAAAAAAGCCAGGCAGGTTGCACTGGGCTAAGTATTAAGAAATGTAAAAATTTTCAATAATTTGATAAATTGAAATTTATAAAGGCTAACATTTATCTCTAATGCAGCTTAAAATTACTTAGCTCTAATGAAAGTTGCAATTATTTCTAGTGGATGAAGAATAGAAAGAAGAAGGGAATACTGTGTATTTGAAAACAAAATAAGAGAATTACATTTGGTTTACAGTTTGAGGTTCTCAGAAAGTTGCAGGTGGATGTGAAAGTTGGATGTTAAGATATCAGTTAAGTTAGATATTAGGGATTTTGATTGAAGGAGTTAAAGGGGTGTATAATAAAAAGATCTGAAGAAACATCATAAATAATGATAAATTGCAACTATAAGTTAAATTTTTAAAAATTCTTCTTGCTTGCTCAGTTCTGCCTGATATTTGTTTTAATCTTGTCTTGAGTCTTAAATTGGTTTGGACAGTGTTTCTTCTACTGAATGTCTCTATCACCACAGTGGTTGTTACCTTTTCTTTCTTTTTTTTCCCCTCTCCACATGATTTTAACAAGAAAAAAACTTTTCTTGTCAGTCATTTGTTGTTTCGTCAGATCCTATCCAGATTATTAAGATGTAATTCTGGTGTCCTGGTGTAACATGAGGCTGTAATTAATCATCAGTCTATACTTGCCTCTCCATGCTGGAATTCTTTCCTATACAAAGGTCTGGCACAGAGATTAGGCAGCTCCTAGATTTGTTTAACTGTATTCTGAGGACTTGGAGAATTTTTACATGTTTTATAATGCTGGTAATGTCTGTCTGCACAGGAAGGAACTTCACAAGGAAACCATCTGACATCTGTGCTCCAGAAATTGTTGTATATCATTCAGAATGCTATTTTTTGCTTTTTAAAGCACATCATGTTTAGTTGCTATACATTCTCAAGTCTCTCTTTCCTGTTGCCTGTACTCAGGCAACCTGGGAAAACCAGAGAACTAGAATGTTGATGCTGGCAGTACCTGATATAGTCTGTAGTGCCCAGGAAACAATGGTTGGGCATGCATGTTTTTAGAAGCATGCTTTCTAGAAGTGTGCAAGTCCAGGATTAGGGGATAAGTAGCCATCTAAGGGTTCAGAGATTTGTGAAGAGCACCACGCTCGAGCTGGAAGATTGTCTGGACTATACCATAGTTAAATTTGCTCTTAAGTCCCTTTTGTATGGGCTGGTCATTGCCCATGAGGTTGAGCATTCTTTTTTTATAAGGAATTGTACTAGGACACCTTCAAAAATCATATGCCTCCTATGTTTCCGCCCTTTTTCTGAGACATAAATGATAGGAGGCAAATTTGAGTCTGTCCAGCCTGTTCTAGTTTTTGAAAGCTGGTACTATCTGCTTCTATTATAGCATTAAAGGCACACAATGAGGACTCCCCTATAACAATCAAAAAAACAACCCAACCCAAAACAAATAAACTTTTAATTCCAAATATTTTGGCACCATAATACAGTCTTATTTCCCAATTACAGAGTATTCATTATTCTTATTTCTTCTTTTTTTTTCTTTCTGTAGGACTTATTGGTAGCAAGTCCTAAGGTTTTTCTTCTAAAATTATAAACATTGGAGCAGAGTGATATTTGTGATTTTCATAGGACACTTCCTAGAGTAACAGCTAAAGGCCAGGGTTGAACAGGGCACCTGAGTTAATTCTCTATAAATGTGTGGGCAACTGAATCAAGCCCTATCTGATACAGAGATGCCAACACTACAAATACACAAACCTATCTGATTCTGTATCTGAATCTGGCTCTGTGTTGATAAAGCTGCAGCTGACATACACGGTGTGACACTTGAATGGAGACTGAAGAAACAGAATCATTTTCCAAGGGTAAAATCTGTGACCACCATATACATTGATACTCAAAATAAATACCTAGTTCATTGCTTATGGTAAATTATTCTGAAGACTATTGCAATGGGAATAACATATGTCTAAGTGTTTGAAACATTTGTTGAACTTTATAAGATGATATTCATCACATTCAGCTGTAGTCTGTAAAACAAGCAATGGAAGAGTCATTGTGAAAAGAGTGATTTGCTTTTCAGGCTAAAGGTCACCAAAGGATCATCTGATTTGCTACAGAGAGAAAGGGAAAAGCCAGAAAAATGTATAAAGTAAGAAAGAAAATTATATGATTAAAAAATTGAAAGAGACAGAAGATGCTCCTTCTGAATTCAATTCATCTTGATGTCTTTGAAGCTAGTAACCAACAAAGTGAAGAAATGAGGGACAGTTGCTTGCTATGTGGTTAAAACATTAGATATAAGTGAGAAGTACATAGAATAAATAGTAGGAAACTATGATAGATTGATCTAGTAGATTACATTAAATTTACAGCCTGCTGGAAAAGGTTTTATAAGTGTCGAATGCTTGCCAAGACCATGGCAAGATCTTCAGGTGAGTGAATATAAAGTGATATAAGTTCTGGCAGCTGACAGGAACAGCCAGCTGCTCTGCAATCTGACAAATTGGCAATTTCAAAATGTTTTAGCATCAGAGATCCACATAGATCCTCAAAGAGGCTGAAGTGTCATGTAGAAAACTAAAAATCAGCATCAAAGTTAACAGAATTTGAGTGGAGAGTGGGGAAAATCATGGAAAAAATTTTAGGAGGCAAGCCTGTGAGATATTTGCTTTAGCTGCTGTTCTCAGAAATTAACATACTGAAGAGAGGATGTCAACGTGAAATGTCAAATGGAAAATGGTCAACCATACCACAGTACAGAACAAAATTATTCTGAATCTGACTGATACAGAAAACAAACTGATTTAAAATCTTCTCAACTTAAAAAACTTGTTCAAAATAGTACTCATCTTTTTCTGACATCCAGCCAAGAAAAATGGACTATTCATTTATTCATTTGCAAGTGTCGCTGTTGAGGAGAGATAAAAACTATACTGAAGCACAGAAAGATTCAAAAATACCAAGGTATGAGTTGTACCAATTGGCTACAGTTACCTTGTCCGTGCCAGCAATTCTAGGGAGTGTTGAATTGGCATTTTCAAATTTCCCCACTGCAAAGATTCAACACGAAGGAAATAACCTTGAATTACACAATGTTAGTGAAACTAACAGATTTTAGAAATTTGTAATACTCTCAGTAAAACATAATATAAAACTATTGCCATAAACATTAATTTCTAGTCCTACTGCATAACATTCATGAAAGTGTTAATACTGGTAATTCTTATTAGCTGCCTTTACGAAAGAAACACCGAACAAATACATTAATTCTCATACTTTCACAAGCCACGAGTTTTTCTTTTCCTTTTTTTTCTTTTTTTCTGGTTTTATGAGTTTCCTTCTTCACTTTTTTCTTCTTATTCAGTATGTGATTTCTAATGCTTTTATCTAGGAAATACTATAGTTTTAATATTCTTGTATTATACACTTGAGATACATTCCAGTCCTTTAAATGACCATGCCCTTATTTCAGCTTCAGTGTTATGATAATAGAACAGTTTCAAATATATGTTTTGTGATACTTTCTTTCAGTTATCACCACTTTTTCATATTAAATGGTTAAAATTAATTAATCTGAGTTTATCATTATAAGTGTTTATCATTATAATGTTCTTGATACAACCTCAGCTGCTATCAATGTCTCAAATGTTTTCCTTCTGTCACTGTGAAACACTTAAAAATGGAGGGGATGAGCTCAGCTTGATATTGAATGGTTCTTGATCTAATCCAGAAAGACTCTTGTAACAGCTGAACCTGAACTTGAATTCATCTTAAAAACAAACAGGCAAAAAACATCAATCTCTTTACAACTCTGGTTACAGAAATTCATAGCCTTTTCCTGTAAATGTGTGTATGTATATAATAATAATTAAGAAAGCTCTGCAATTAAACACCAATTTTAGTGACTTAGTATGTAAATTACATATATGTATGTTTACACTGTGAAATTAGGAAATTGTGTATTTTACTGTCAGTTTAATACTTTTTCCAATAAACTTTTATTTGAACTATTACTCTCTACTTAGATGGTGATTCCATGAGGTTCAATATGTGTAACTTTGAACAGCCTTGCTCCCAGACTAGTTTTTCAAGAGTAATAAATTGAAGGTATTACTGTGTTAACAGCCAAGATGGTTTAATAATAACTTCATTTACTTAAAGCAAACGGTATTTCTGGGATTATGTTTCTTCTTTTCATGAGTTTAAACTTCTAATCTTATGTAATTCATATTATGCCTACAATCTCTTTGTAACAACATGACACTTATGAAAAAACAGCCTGCTACAAATGTTTGATCTTATATTGCAATAATTTTCAAATTAAAAATGTAAACAAAACCAATTGCACACATTAACATGGAAAGCGTAGCAAAAGAAAATCAAACATACACATGCAGAAGCACGTACAGATTAATGGGTAGATTGCAGGTAATATTTTTGCCTTTGCAATTTTCTCAGTAAATGCAAAATCCTTATCAACTGTTTTTATCTTAGAATTAATTGCTTACCAGCTACTGACATAAATGAAAGAGTCTGTTTTAAGAAATAAAAATTATTACTTAAAAATGGAATTCACTATGGAATTGGAATTGCTGATCAAATTTCATACAACCTTTAAAACATCCCACAAGCAATAAGAGATACCTTCCCATGCTGCTCAGTCAGCATCTACTTCATCATAATTTACAAGGAGAATTGCAAATGTCTCCAATATTTGGATAAATGAGATAAATGAGGGTATTCAATGGCTGGCCTTATTCCCTAGATCATGTCACAGAAGTCAGTCTCCCTTCCCCAGTGTAATTTCCACTTGCACAGGCAGACCAAATGTGTGGGAGAACAGAAGTTCAGGTTTGAGCAGGGCAAACTCTTAAGGAAGTAGTTTGCTATTACACAGTTGAGTGATTGGCAAAATCCATGGACTTTTTTTTTTCCTTTTAAGCCCCCATAGACAGATTTTGATTTTTGTTTTTGAGTTCATTCTTTTAAAACATAAAATGATAGATGTGAATGAGCATGTTTCAGGCAACAAACAGGCAATCAAGAAGTTATAAGCAAACTCATGTACATAGTAAGTTGATTACAAGTTTCCAAGGTGTGCAAAGTAATTTTTAGCTAAAAGGGAAAGATCAGTTGCATACTTTATTTTCATGTTGGAGCTCTGAGTAACCCTATTGCTTCCCATTTGTTAAAAAAGCTGATTTTTATTGTCTCTGATACAAGACACTAAAATAATGAAAAAAGAATTGGCATTTCTTCTATAACATACCAAGCTCATTCACTCCCTTCCTTTCTATAAACACATCTATACACCCACTGTTTCTGGGAAGTATTCCAGCTACAGTGAATTCAAAGTGAGGAATATGCACAGCTGGGTGGCTTGTAAGGTGGTTGGCTAAGATTTAGCAGAGAAAGAAAAGGAAACACAAAAGGAAAGTCAAAAGACAGAAAAAGCAAGAGAGCCCTCAAGGAAGGATGGGGGTGATGTTTTAAAACAAGAGATTAATCATTTGTTGACAGAAGGTACAAGATGGGTTTAGGAAAAAATATAAAGAACTATAAAAATAGGAACAAATTAGAGATGAACATGCAACATAATCAATATAGATGAAAATGTCCCTTTTTGCCTATTTCTCTCTATGAATGTCTTAGGTTTGGGTTTTGTTTCGTTTTTTGTTTTTGTTTTTGTTTTTGTTTTTGTTTTTAATCTTGTGATGCATCTTCTAGAATTAGTCCTAAAGATGCTATGGACTTCATAACTCTGACTCAGAACTATGGGTGCAAGCTGACTCTGAATCATCCTTCCCAATAGTGTAGACACTATTCTCTAAGTATCCTTAAGGAAAGTATTTGACACTGCAATGTCACACTTTCCCCATCCCCCTTAAATTTTTGAAACCTGCAAAACTGCAGAGTATGTTCATAAAATGCATATATATATACTCAATAGAAGACGGAGAAATTGTCGTTAGAACTTATGTAAACTCAAGATAATTTGCTAAAATGCCAGGAAAAGCAGCTAACAAAACTAGATTGAGTTTCTAAGTGTTCAAAGGTGCAGAAAAATATTTTGACTTCTATAGATCTGTGATATTGTATCTAGTTTAAATGGCTTGAATACACGTGAGAACAATGGAGAACTGAAGTGTCATGTCTGGTGAATATTTGTTTGAGAATGCCTGTTTTACAGGAAAAGGAAACACTTCTGCTAGAAAAATATGTTTCATAGGATCATCCCATCTTAATAATTATTTTTGAAAAGAAGATAGAAATTTGCCACTTAGCAGATGAAGTAAAGAAGAAACATGCACGTAGAAGTCCTATCTAACCGGAGCTGGTTGTTCCAAGAAATTTTTGGTCTATTTATAAGTATGTCTTTCATTTGAATGTTGTGATGTGCTGCACAAGTAATGCTATCACTATGGTAAAGCTTATGCATCTATTCTGTAAGGATTCTACCCCATTTACTGCAAGTGTCTAACTCACATCATCTGCCTAGGTAGGTAGAAGCTTCGGAAATCCCTTTGAAAACCTGAAAGTTTTGTATAAGCTTTCTCTCAGTTATTTTTCAGTGATACAAATAGAAAAGTTAGTTACTGGGATTATCTGAAGCAGTCTGGCATCTAATCCAGTGGAAAAATCATGCAAATCACTGTGCTGCTATTAGGATTTAGGTAGTGGAAGTAATGGCAGCAGTAAAAAATTTAGCTCTGAACTGACTGAAATTAATCAAATGATGAGAGACAGACACTGATACATTTCATTGCAGTGTACCTCAAGTGAATATTAGGTGTGCACATATATATTAAAATTAGGATGTTTTCAAAGCCATAAGTCATGCACAAATTTATGTCTGGAGAAGATGGAATAAACATTGTTAGAAATCCACACTCAGTTACAGCTATAAGCTTTTAGTAACTTCTTTGATATTGGATGACATGCACTGTGTTGCTTCAGGGTAACAAAACTCTGTTTATGTCTCTCAACAGGAACAAGATTTTTTTTTTTTTGGAGAAATTTATAATCTATGTTATTGCTAAGAAAATATGGCCAGGAAGGTAGACATTTTAAAAATGTCTAGAATTTTATGCAAAGGTGGTATCCATAAAGACAAATAATCTAGGATAGTACACATTAAAGAGCTACTCTGACTTCACTCTTACTGTTCCTCCAGACAAATCTACTCTTTCCACTGATCTTCTCACTCTAGATGCTATCTGTAGTGATATTTAAAAGGGAAATACTTTGCACTCTTCTTGCTGCAATATCCAGAAGAAGAAATCAGAAAAATCAACCTCAATCAGAAAAAGAAGGTAAGGACCCAGTCTCTATATGATATAGGTAGAAGTCCTAGAGAAAAATTGTGTTTACACTGTCACCAGGACTTGCACAGTGACAATGGACTGCAATAAGAACCTAGTCACTCAGTGAAGGACTTTTTTGCTCAATCAGGTTTGCAGTCGATTAAGAGAAATGCCATGTCCAACAATTTTGAAAATCTGAAATGTCTTTTTAAATTTTCTAAATTTCATGGATAGGCAAGGTTCACCTATGAGTAATTGTGGCTTACAGCTAAGGCTAAGCATAAACAAATTCTATAAGCTTGTCTGAATGCATGAATCTTGATATTAGGTCTGTTCTGTATGCTGAGGACAAGTATTGTCATACTGGGAGATCCTGAATCCTGCTGTAGGGTCCTACTCCATCACTCTTCATGCTGAGCTGCTAAAGATTTCCTTCATGTAGAAACCTATGTGCAGGGTAAGAGTTCGTGCAGGCTGTGATGTCACACTCTGGAGATACATAAAATATGTCAAACAGAGCATTAGGCCACTTTGGTGCACCTAAGCCACAGGAATCATATAGAATGCAGCTTCTGCATATAGAGTTGGTAAATCTGAAGAAGCTCGGAGAAGCAAGATACAGGTAGAGCTAGAAATGTGATCATGACAAATTCCATTTCTGGCTTTGTTCTTTGATGTGATTTCCACATGATTACCTACAAAGCTGGTTTCTTCTGCCTTGAAGGTAAATAGGCAATAAGTATTATTCCTAGTCTGACTGTCTTTAGTTAATTTTATTAGTCTCCTGCATTCCTTCTATACTTAAACTAAGATAGGTACTATTTATTTATTTTATTTTCTGATTCTTAGTTTACAATTTAATGATTTTTCTAATCCAGTGGCTGCCACTGTTTTACTAAATCCAGACTGACAATAAATCCAGACATTCAGCTGGCTCCCCTTGCATGGTGAAATGCTTTTTCTTCCCTGGATTTCATACTTTCTTTGGATACAGTACTTTAGCAAAGAAGCAATAGAAATACCAGGGACAAATTCGTAATTGTTCCAGTCACTCATCTTAGAACAGCCTGTTATCAAAACACAGTGGTTAACATTGAGGCCACAGTAGCAGGCTATGGGAAAGCAAAAAACAGAAAGACCATCTGGCTTGATGGTGCAGTTAGAAATCTGTTCTGAATGGTTATTATGATTTTTGATGGGAAACAAATCCCCAAAAAATGTTTCAAGGTCACAGGGAATGGAAAACTTTTTTTTTTAAAAAGGAAAGGGTTAATCCTTAGGTATAGCAAAATGGCTAATGAAGAAAGGAAAATTCCAAGTCATTTATGAAGGGCAGATGTTGGATGTCAGTTGTAGAAAACTTTAGTCTGAAGCAACACAAATGTAAGCATTTCTGCATCCTAAAATCTCCTACAAGGTCATCACTGCTTTTAGATACTGGACATGTGATTTTCAAATTTTTTGTGTAAAATATAAATACCTTTCTTGTCCAGAACTGGGCTGCAAAAAACCCCCATACTATTCATAGTACTTGCATGGTATTTGCATGTATGTGATCTCTGACCAATTATATATTTTCAATTCTAATTCCTAAAATGTGTTAAAATAAATATCAAAACACTTGCAAAAATGTGCATTAAGGAATTAAATGTTATTCTTCAACTTGATATGTATGGCAAGAAAGGTATATATCTATGCTGTAGCGCACAGATATATGAGCATCAAAACACATATAAGAATATATTGTCTCATTAACTTCTCACTTTCCACTGTGGAAATGACTTTGGCCATTTCCTACCTTACTAAAATGGGCAAAAATATAACACACCAAATCCAACACCAAAAAAGTGGCTGTCACAAATCATGAACAATTGAGAACTGATGTGTAATCTATCAGCACATCCAAGGGAAATTAAGAATATTATCAACTGAGAAATGTGATAAAAGTGGTTTAGGATGTTAGGCTAACTTCTAAGAACAATACTGTAACAGGCTGAGGACCAACACCACCAACTAGTTTTTAATTTCACGAGCTCAGCACTCTGTTATTATTGGCCTCTACTTTTTCCTTTAGCTAGAAATAACAAAATTATTTATAATAGCACAAAAGAATTTGGAAAAACATGCAATAAGTTCATGCATATCAGGAGACAGACACATATATTATACACACTCTGAGTAGCACTTCTCCATCTTTCAACATCTGGGAAATTTTGGCCTATCTACTTATTCAAAACAGAAGTAATTGGAGCATAATAATTTTGGATAAAAGCTTTGGTTAAGTGTGATTATTTGCTTTATGCCACTTTTGAAAGACTTCTTTGTTTCTGTTCTTTTACTAGTAACTGGGTAGAAAATACCTAAGTATACATACAATTTATTTTGACTGAATGACATGCAACTACGTGTGGCATGCTTGTGATACCAGTCTGTATTTTACGCTATGTTAAAAATAAAAGCAGGAGAGATTGTCATTTAATTTGATAAGGAGAAAATTAAAGATGTGAGAGATTAAGCTAAAAGGCAGAGAGGTGTACCCTTTACTATACATTTTGTAAATCTTTGTTGTACAGCAAAAGTCAAAACTGAGTTCAGGTATTCTTGTAAGTTTGAAAGACCATATATGCTCTTTAAACCATTGGTGTCCATGACCAAGACACCTTTCCTTTCTAAAGATCTAAATTTCAACTGGTGTGTGTGTGTTTGTGTGTGTGTATGTGTGTGTGTGCGCCCGCAAATGTATTTTTACATAAAAAATTTCTACCACCTCTTTTGTACCTGTTTTTTTCCAGGATGCTCCAGAGTTTTGGAACATATCACATTCAGCCCTTCCTGTTAATGTCCCATATTTCTTCTCTCCTCCTGAATCAAAATGGGAAGATTAAAGCAATGGTAGTAGATGTTAGGATTTCATAAAGCACCAGACCTTAGGACAGTGTGTTTGGTGACATGAAGCTAGTGCAAATATAGATTTCACTTAAGGATCTACATACAGGGCTTACAATCGGCAGGACTTAGGGTTAGCCAGTACCAGTCTCACCTCCTAGTTCATGTAGAAGCTCAAGGAAGAATTTATGAAAAGAGAGCCAATTTTTTTCCTGTTCTTGAAAATACAATGGAGTTTGATGTGGGACAAATATCCAGAATAACATTTTCCTTTTATTTTCTACATACAACATTATTTGCTCTAACATCATCACAGAATATGTTAATTTAGATGGATTTAAATGGATTCTGCTCTATTCTAACCCTACCAACGCAACAACATAGCCCAGCTGTCATGTGTTTTCTATAATCATTACATGTAAGTGAAAATCATCTGCAAAAGACTATTGATCTGACTGTACTAAAAAGTTTAATTCCATTCCATAAACTTTCAGAAGGAATGGAATAAAAATAATTTGATTTCATTGTGATTATTCATTATATAAGACATGGATTTATTGAGCAACTTGAGATATGGAAAACAGACGTCTTGTCTAGCTGTTTTTAGAAATATGTTTTTTTCCTGTAATGTGTAAAAACTGAACAAAAAACTTGAATTTGTATATCATGAAAAACTGTTATAGCAAGGCTATGAAAGGAAACATTCTACATTTCCTAAACCTTCTAAAGTAATGTGATAGAGAACTGTAACTTGCAATAGCTTAATAAGATCACGAATAACAAAAGAACACAACCAAACAAAAAACAAACAAACAAACAAAACCAAAATGTTAATTTGACTGCTGAAATCTGACTGAATGACCAGTGCTTTCACTTTGTCCCAATAAACCTGACCATTTGGACAGAAAGTGACATTTAAACATTACTAGGAAGCAGAACAGAGCAGAAAGTCTTCAAGTAATACCAGCTTGCCTGCTATAAAGCACTCAATAGCCACTAACATTTTTCAGTACTTCCTGTTAAGTTGTGTAATGAATAAAATATTAGTTAGTGCTTCAGATATGGGAACGCCACACAGGCTCAAAGTGCATTAAATATTAAAAATCTCTTTTACTCACTTATGTACAAAAGTGTCTTAGGACTTCAGTGGAAAGCAAATATACAATATACAGTTTATAGATCACTTAGGTATTTGCACTCATAAGAAAGCTTTACTAGTGAAATTAATGTTACAGTTAAATACTCACAAGTTTAAATAAAATATCTCAATTTGAACTTGGCAATTTCAATTTGGTGATAAATGGAATATTCTTCTATAGACAAATTTATCTTAACTGTATTGTGTG
>VWZD01004575.1:4949-16069 GCA_013396695.1 Sakesphorus luctuosus | reverse complement strand
CTGTTCTTTTGAATGAAGAGGTGAATGTATTCTCTCTTAGCCAGGTATTTGTTTTTCCTTTGTACACATATTCAGATATGTGCTTATTCTTTTTTTTTTTCATTTTTATTAAAGCCAGATGAACTGTACTTTGAAGAAGGGGATATTATTTACATCTCAGACATGGTAAGTCTAAGACATCGCAGAATGAATACTTCAGAGATGCAATATACCCCTTCTAAAATATTTTCCTTGTTCTCTGCAGAGTGATACGAATTGGTGGAAAGGAACTTGCAAAGGGAGAACTGGACTGATTCCAAGCAACTATGGTAATGTCTAGAATATTTTTATTTGGAAATGTCATTCACAATCAAAGGAAAAAGACTTATTTTCAGAAACAGATCACATCGGCATTTAACAGTACTCTCCCATGTGTTTCATGATACATCTCTCTGCAGTCACCACCGTACATCAGCAGGGGACAGGCTGTCTTGTGTTTTCATAACCTAGAGACAGCTTGAGTCTGCCTAGGGTTCATGTTTCTGCTTGTGCAGATAACAGCAATAGATGTTCTCAGTTTGGAGGGGAAGAATGGCTGGATGTAAAGGAAACATTTTGTGTTTGCCATTTGTTGTATTTTAGTGAATATATTCAGCCCCAGAAGTCATTGTTTTCTTGGGAATTGCATCATATGAAATATCCCATACATGTTTGAACTGAATAGAAACTGCTTTTTCAGATTCAGCTAAAATCACTTTTAAAAGCTCTAAGTACAGGCAACACAGTATTATTTTTCCAAGTCCTCCCAGGAACTGTAGACAGAGTAACAGTGTCTCATGACAGATTGTGTCACAACAATATGCTAGTAACTGTGGCTCCTTCATGTTGTCCCCTCTTCACTAGGAGACCTTATGGTAGCAGTGCTATGATTCCCTGTCCTGTACTTAGTAGAAATACATGAAAATCCATGGTGTAGTTATTAAGACCACATCATCAAATTTCACATTAGTTTGGATCTTCCCAGCTGACTCTGCTCTTGCTATCTGCCAGAGATCACTGTTACATGCAAGCAGCAGAATAGGTTATACGTGCTTACCTATACAAATTTCTATTGAATATTGAAGTGAGTTATATTCAAAATAAAACCAAGAATCTACTAATTCAGTTTGTGTTCCCTTTGAGATAATTTGAAAAACTTCTATTTTAGGGTAGGGAGAAGTGGCATCTCAGTTTGTACATTTGCAAAAATTTCAGATGTAAGCAGAACAGAAGTCTCTGCAGACCTTGAGAACAAAGAATACTAGGAACGTATATTCTGATTTAGACAAACTGTAAAATCCCCAAGGCCAGCTTCTTCTGGTTGCACCATTAGGACTGCCTAGTTTCCTTGGTTTTAACCACTGAAACACTGCGATCTCCTGTGGTAGTCTATAACCTCTTTGCAAATGGTGGAGGCAGACATCAAACTACTGAGTCCTGGGGGGGTCTTGTGTTCTCTCTGATGGGCTTGAAGGATCACATTTTGAAAGAATGTGAATGAAAAGCTGCTGAAAGCAGAATCGGTGTTATCTGCATTAAAAATAACAAACTTCTGGCAAGAAATTTCTAAAAGGGTTTTGAGACAATGTTGTTCATGTTACTGCTGTCTGCTGTGCCCAGCAAGCGTTGCTCATTATGACTAACGCGCTGCTTGTGCAGTAGCTGTCTGCTCTGTGCTTGGCTTCGCTGCATTAGGATTCTGTTCAGTGTTTGCACAGATTATTTTAAAATTAAATACCAGAATCTAGCATTAGTATTTTATTTTACTCACAGGTAGCAAGTTAAGCATGTGAAATCTTAAAATTACAAGCATTATGGGAGGAATAAACACGAAAGTAAGAAAAGATCTGGATAGGCCAAAAGAGTCTTGAGACTTTTTTTCCGGTCACTGATGTACCTTTATCAGTATTTGTCTGCATTGCATCTGGTTACAGGTACAGTGTGACCTCAGGAAAACCTTTTCACATTTTCCCGGCCTCCTGTAACAACCATAGGGCGTAGAGACCCTACTCATCTCAGATTGTACTCTTATCCCACTTACCTGTACTCATACTAGTTACAGTGATTTCTGCCTAAAAGTTTTTTAAAACAGAAGGTTGATCTTTAGTCTGCCCATCACTACCATCATTGTTTAAACAGGGTGGTTGTTTTTTTTGCAGACCTCCTAGAAGTTTTCCAGGAAAAATAAAAAATCTCCATCAAACAAAAAGGAAGCCTATTGACAGTGAATCTTTTTAGTTACCCTTCACAAACCCCTTGTAACTCATAACTATAGATTGCAGGCTGTAAGTTGAAAGCCTAGCCTCATGCAACTTCTCAGAACCATTTTACAAGTTCAGAAATGGAAGTAATAACTGAGATTAAATTTTGCCAGATTCCTGGTAAGTTGCAACTGCTGATCAATTTGATGCTGCTGTTTGAAGTTTTCATAAGCATTTTCTCTGAAATGCTTTCCTGTACACAGGAAATTGAAGTTCATCTGGCTAGTCTGTCACACATAAATTCCTTTTCACACTAGAATCAACTCTGTATTAGTGGCTCATCTGGAATAAATCCAAGTTTTCTTTCTACAAAGGTGTCAGATATATCTGTTCAGTTTCAGAAGTAGTTAGAATTTACTCTCTCATTTCAGTGGCAGAGCAAGCAGAGTCTATTGATAACCCACTGCATGAGGCTGCCAAACGAGGTAAGTGTGTTTGATTTTTTAGTTATGTAATGCTAAAGGGCGTTTTGCTTGTTTTCAATAATAATGCGATTAATAATAATAGTAGTAATAATAACTTTATAATGAAGATACTCTGCCTGGTTTGGTTGTCTGGTATTTTGAACAAGTTATCTGGTAAGTTTTAAAGCTTTGATCGTGTTCTACAATTAATTTCACTGCGTAAGGATCTAAAGGTCTTCCAAGAGCGGTAGATGTGCGGTATTACTAGTTGTTTAATGAATAGTGTTGCTGCTAACTCAATTTTTCTCTTCCTAAATTCATGGAAGGACTATCATTCAGAGAGAACTATGTGTCTTTAATGGTTCTGTTAACTCTTTAAAGAAAAAAAAAGATCAAAACTGATTTTGTCTTTCAGGCAACCTAAGCTGGTTGAGAGAGTGTTTGGATAATCGAGTTGGTGTCAATGGCTTAGACAAAGCTGGCAACACAGCTCTGTACTGGGCATGTCACGGAGGCCATAAAGGTATCACAGAATTCATTTGAAATTACTGTTCTTTGTTTTTCTTGATGTGCTTGTTAGACAAATGTGCTAAATAACACAGCCATTTTTTAAGGTCATTCTATTTTTTTAAAAAAAGAAAAATTAGAGCTGAAAGGGAGGTTCAGCTCCATCAAATGTTGTGTTTTGTTGCTGTTGAAGCAGCATTCTAATTGGTGTGACTACTGGGAGCAGATATAAGAGGACAGACCAAAAAGAGGTTTTCTATTGTTTTGCATATTTTATGTTATAGCATTTCTTTATGACTAATGGTTGTTTACCCAATGCAGTCTGACTGCTACAGATTTTCATTAACTGATTGGATCACTCTTTCATTAAATCTTAACCAGAATTTATATGAATGCAAAAAGATTGTGTTTTGTTTCCACTATTTTTTTCTCTTTAAACCCTCTCCCTCTTTTCTGCAGATATAGTAGATGTACTGTTTTGCCAGGCAAACCTGGAGTTAAACCAACAGGTAGGTTAAACCAACAGATCCTTACAGTAGATGTGTGATCTTACTCATCCTTGGTACAAGCTGAGAGTTTTTTTGCTGTATTTTAATCCTGTTGCTTTTCCCTCTAACTCCACAGAACAAATTGGGAGACACAGCTTTGCATGCTGCTGCATGGAAAGGTTATGCAGATATTGTAGAGATGCTGCTGGCAAAGGGTAAAGATCCTCACCAAGGTTTCAACAATCTGTGTGGCAGACTGGATTCCTGAATGTTTTTTTGTTTGTATTTTTAAGTGATTTTGTATAACTCAGGTATAGTCCTTAGCCAGCTCACCTGCCTGACTTCGTAAGTCTTGTAGAAAATTCTAATGGCTGTTTGGAAAGTAGACATCTCACCTGCTCAAGATAGATTTCATCCTGCTTTGCAGACAAAATGAGGCACTAACTGCAGAACAGCAATGACATCTGCTTGCTAGAAAGGGAGAGCAGCCAGCAACTCCCCAGTCAACTGTAGCTTATAGAAGAGCATCCATAGCTTCAGGTCTGGATCAGAGCAGGTCATAGGTCAGATTCCTGTGTCCATTACTGTTCTACCCACATTACTGAAATTCATATCGTAATGCCATTGCTCAAGAAATAGCTGGGACACTGATTCATGATGAAAATTTTCTATTACGAAGGAGCAAGAACAGATTTGAAGAACAATGAGAAGAAACTGGCTTTAGATATGGCAACCAACGCGGCTTGCGCTTCCCTGCTTAAGAAGAAACAGAGTGCAGGTATTTCTGATTTTGTTTTTCAGATAATTTTTTTCTTTTTAGAAGACCCTTAATATTTAGCAAATACCAATATGTTGATAGCCATAAAAAACACTTGGGAGATACACAGGTTTAAGAGTTGTGTTTGCAGGGGTTAATTTGAGAGAGTTAGTTTAGATTTATGATAGAAACATAGTTTACCACATTCAGTGTTACTGACTCCACACAAAGTGCTATTCTGTGTTAGCAAGAGGCAAAATAGTTCAGTGTGTGTGAAAATAGCAAGGGAAGGGAGTAGAAGACAGCCCCTTCAGATGGAAGAAAGCAGAGATGGAAATTGCTCAAAAGCAGGACACCACAAGGTATAGAGCATGTCCTCACAAGGGACAGAGTATGAAAGAAAACTTTGACAAATTATTTCTCTCAATTTTGACTCTGAAGAAAGCAGTTATAACAAAGGACAGAATTCCTTTTGTTTCTATATTTTTTCTGAAGGCAGTTAATCTCTGTTAGGAGTACTTATTTCATCTTTGCATATCAATTGTAGGCAGCTGCTAAAGGTGTATTCTCTGTTCTGCTGTCCGTAATAATTATATTTAATTTCCTGATACTAAGTAACTAATCTTCTACTCTGTCACTCCCTCTGAAGTAATTATGTTTCATGGCTGACTGATTTTTCATTCTCAGTTACTTCATCTATGATGAGTGTCTGATACTCTCACACCCTGTCTTTTCTCTTACTTGAGCTGATATTCTCAGTCTGCCTGCCGCTTCAGTATTAGCTTCCATGTTTGTTTTTCTGTCTTAATTTGTCCTTTTAAATATCTCTTGGCACTGCTGCTCTGTATACTTGTCTTGCATTTTTTATTTTTTTTTTGCTGTTTTGAGTGATTTTTTGTGTGTCTGTTTAGTCTGTGTTTCAGTATTTCCAGGGCTTATGAGTGAAACAATTGATCTAATTCAGAATTTTGATTCTGTATCAATAGTCTTCCTGTCCCCAGCTCCAATTCTGTTCTTGTTGAAATATGGCTGCTATCATGGTCTATCTATAAAACTTTTATTGGAAGAAGCTTACTTTGTCTCCACTTGAATGTTCAATTTTGTTTTACATCTAGACACTCACATTCAATTGTCATAATTGCTGAAATGCAGTCTAAAACATTAAAATTATTAAAAACGTCATACAAATGCAAAAAGATTGTGTTATTTGTGCTGCTGAACAAGGGAACAACTATTACACAGAAGAAACAAAATTCATATTTTATCAAAGTATGTCCCCTTGAGCACAGAGCTCTGCAATTTCTTTTCTTCCCTTCCCTTCCCACTCTTCCTCTGCTGCATTTCCTACTCAAAAAATAATATTCTTTTTTTCAGTTAGATTTCTTCTCTCAAAATAATTGAGCAAGTGTCATGTGAAAGGGAGGAGAGACAGAAATGCAAAGATTTCTATTCTTACCTATACTAAATAAAAGTTACTAGCTATAAGCGTCCTCGGAATAATCAAAGGTTTATGAACCCAGCACTGCCTGTTGAACACTGGACAGAACACAGGCTGGAAAGGTTTTTGACTCCTCTATGAGGACCACACTTAAGCCAGGAAGAACTTACTAGCAATAAGCGCCTCCAGACAATCAGATCCTTATGCGCCCAACACTGCCTATCGAACTAGGACAGCACACAGTTTGGAAGGGTTTCTGACCTCTGATATGAGACCACACTTAAAAGCAAGAAAAGAACTTTCCCTGCAACAGCTCCAGAAATAACATTAATGGAAGTATGTGACAGTTATTGTGTTGCTGGTGATAACGTTTAGCTGCAACATTGTATTTAATTGATAACAAAAGACCCCCAAAGAAACCAGCACAAAACACATTTTACAGAGACAAGCACACCAAACTTAAGTGAGAATACAGCAGTATATCCCACTATCACGACAGACAGAAACTAGCAACAAAAAAACCTACCAACTAGAAGCACAGCCAGCTAAAACACTTACCTAGACACCCCGTCAATAACATAGGGCAATAAAATATCTTGCACACCACTCTCTCTGTAACACAAAGCAAAAGAAAAGAATAGAGCTGCTTCTCAACAACACACATGTTGAAAAAGAAACTGCACACTGTAAAAGAACACAATAATTAATATAAAGTAACAAAGTGTAAAGCAAGTTAATGTTACTAGTGTTAAAGAAGCAAAACACAGTTAGTAAAGAAGGTGCTTATAGAGTAAGGCTCAAAGTAGCTGTAAGCATAAGATGTAAGATAGAATGTATAAAAGAATAAGCTTTTGTAAGAAAGTAAAGTATAAGATACAGAGTATAGAAAGCACATGGTTTTCTCACCCCTACATTGTTCCAAGAGATGGGAGGAGGCAGGACAGGCTACCAGCAGTTACCCCAGCAGAGACAATGGCATTTCTCCCCAGTTTTAGTTTAAACTCCACTTCTTTTTATACCTTTTTTTTTCTTCAGGTGGTTTTGTGTGACTAAAGTCAATGTTCTGTGAGGTGATACAGATGTCTGAGAGGGTGGCTCCTTGAGTAGTCATAGAGGATATCGCAAAGGAGGGCCATGTCATTTTTTACAATACTGCATCCTTTGTTAATCTTAACAGTTTTGAAAGCTCTTTGTCCTCTGCTGGGAGCATCCCTCCAGGGGGCTGAGGCATTTCTCTCAACTCATCAAGCTTAATCAGGACTATCACCCCACAGCAAGTCAGTTTTAAACTTTCTTATTTTAGAAATCTAGGGTAACACAGTTATCAATTTTGTGAATTATGTCAGTCTGTACCTGTTATATTTAATACTTTGTTTTAGTGTGTTAGTACAAAGCTACAACTGACTAGGATCTTCTGATTCCTGACTTGGTAGTTCAGTGTAATATATGTTATATAATGCATATTCCTATTCCTGTGTGTTTGAAAATCTGGAGGCAAGTAATCATCTATCACAAAAACACCCATGCTACTCATCTCAGTACAGCCACAAAGGCAGATGTAGTTTTCCAGGTATCGCTGCACATCTGGCGTATATACTTTAATACTCCTGTTTTCTGTTTACTGTCCTTCAGAGACAAAGGCTCACTAGCAGATCTAAGAACTAAATAGTCAGGAAAAACGTAGGTGAGAAAAGAGGGATCGGAAAAAATAAATAGATTGTGTTTGATTTTAAGCAGAGAATGGCAGCCAACTAGGCATTATCGCCACTTTATGGGGATAAAACCATGGAGGGTCTTCCACCAGCTCAGCTATTCTTTCCTTTGTGTTTTAAAAGTAATAGATGCAGAAAGTAGGACTAAATAATAGAGTTCAAGCACTGCTGAACAGGTTCCAGGGAGCCAGAACATGCCTCTTGAAGGTCACAGACAGACTAAATCTCGTATGTACGATTACTGGGGTAACCCTGCCTTTGAGATTGAGATTTGCAGTCACATCTGTTTAGCCCTAACTTGTCTAAATGATAGAGGAATTGGGTTTCTTTGGTGCTGGTTTGAAAGCATTGCAAAAAAATCTGTAATTTTATCCCAAATTGAGAGAGTTTTGTTTCTTTCCAGATACAGTCCGAACACTGAGTAATGCAGAGGAGTACCTTGATGATGAAGACTCTGATTAACTTTTTTCATTCCGCATAAAGAACTATAACTTGCATTGCCTATGTCATTCTCAAAACATACTTTTGCAACTGTAAAAATGCCTTACTTTGAGTATTGCTGTCTCCCAGTATAGCATGTAAATGAGAGGGTAAAATCATAGGCCAGAAGATGTCACATTTTAAATCAGAGTTCTTTTGGAATTACCTCACAGAGAAAGTATGGCATACCATTATAACTGAGTGGGCAGAAGACCATCTTCTAAATTCACAGGTTTCATCTCGGACCTTCCCAGCAAGGACCTTGCATCTCTGGGATATGTTTCTCAAACTGAAAGGTCCTTCAGGGACAGCAAGACACCATTGCTAACGTTTTCCAAAATCTCTCTGGGCATATGTTCCATTGTGCAGCTAATACTGACAGAGTCAGTACTGGCTGACAGGCACAAATGGCCATGCTGCTATAGAGAGGGGCCATTATTTGCCCACATGGAGCCATCATGACAAAGTTTGATTTTTGGTAAAACTTCTTCCCTTCCTTCCTCTACCCCTCTAAGTAAGGTGCAAAATTACCTGGGATGATCTGCCCCAGGATGCTTGGTCTTCTCTATTGCTATGGGCCCAATCCCTGAAATGTTAACTCAGGTGAAATGCTTGCTTAAGTCAGGTTTGCTTGAGGAATACACTTCATTTTAAACTTGATGGCTTGATTATTTTGCTTTGCAAGTGCATTATGCTGAAACTTTGTAGTGAAAGGAAGACAAAACATTTTTCTATTTATCCTGCCTAACATTTTTAATACTGATCTCTTAATTTCTAAAAGCGCTCTTATGTTTTGTCCTAAGTTACCTCAAAGTTGAATTGTATTTGAAGGAATGAGAGAAGATGTATATTGAATATACCACAGGTATACTTGAATATACCACAGAGATACTTGTAGCCGAATAAACATTTTTAAAATGCGTTGCTTTTCCCTGTGAATTAAAGAGAACTAAAAAAATAGTGTCATTTTTCAAGCTTCCCTGAGGAGTTAAAAAACAGAACTTGATTCAGATTGCTCAAATAGCTTCAGCCAAATATTTTACCCTACTGAGGAATACTTTCTTCACTGTGATGGTAAGAAAATGTTACTAGTATTTGAGATACAATCTCGTATTCAATTTTTGTTGCTAACTTCCCTGCAAGAGACTTCTAACAGATTCATTCCAACACAGCAATCTATGTCAAAACAAAATTTAAAAAAGTAGGGGGGAGGGGGAAAGAAAAAGAAAAGCTCTTGCAAAAGATTGAGGATAAGTGAAAAGCTCTTGAGGAGGTCTGGGGATAAATGAAAATGATACCAAGTATTTTAGAGAGTAGAAGAAGTCTAGAGCAAAGCACTCTTAATTTCCCACTTTAAAAATACATTGAACCAGGTCTTTTATCATTCTGGAAAGAACTAGATACAGGTAAAGCTTGCTAAGCACTTACCAAAGAAGGCAGTGTTTGACTGACCAGAACTGTGTAAGATGTGGGCATTGCACATGATCATCTGGGGATATAATCTGAAACTGTTTCAATGTTAAAACCATAGAACAAATGTTTTAAGTGTATGAAATACTGTGATTAAATGAACAGGATGCTTTATTTTGTGTCAGCTCAAAGATCCTAGAGGGAAGGAAATAAAAAAGCCACCAATTTTTTCTATCTTGCTTTCCTTAAGACAATTGTTGAACATAGCTCATAGAGACTGATCTGCTTCACATTTAATCAGCAAGCTATTCTACTAGCGCGGCCTTTTACCATAGTCAAGCCACATGTTATAATGCATGTGGTTGATTAAAATGATGGAATTTCAAAGTGCAAGTTTAAAAGGTCCTGCAACATGAGGCAAGAAGATTCATGTATCTGTTACGTGGTCTTTTTTTCTGCATAAACAAAGCTCACAAGATTAAAATTCTTCAGTGGCAGACGACGTGGAAAGAATGGTGCTTTCCAAATCACTGTTTGCTTTATCAAGTTTTTGAGGCAGAGTTTGTATTCATAAATAACTCTTAACAGAATGTCTTCTGCTGCCATGAGTTCAGCATCCTACAAGGAAAATGTTATGCTCATGTCTGTGGAATTAACGGCTGCCAGAAGACCCTGTGTTCTGCAGACAGATCTAAGTGCTGCAAAAGAAGAATGATGACAGAAGCACAAGTTGGGCGTAAAGGTTGCATCTGAAGTTCTTACCGCTGAAGGAAGCACATTTACACTGCAAAGCAGCTAGCAAGTCTGTATTTTGTTTCTACAATGAAAATTATGGCTTTTGTTTGTTTTCCACATCTTTGTTTTTCTTCTTGAGACTGTCTCCTTATGAAATACAAATAACTGTGAAAGTTTTCAGGCAATAAATTATTTTTGCCTAATTCCTGCAGTTTAAGTTTTCATTAAAATTCCAATCCCAAACCCAAACCAAATGTCCTACAGCTAGAAGGAATTACACCTGTGGTAAGCTTATAAAATGTCTTACTAGTTATACAAACCTACTTACTCCCCCTGCTTTTCTTCAGTCCCTGTGTCGCCACAGGCTCATGGATAAATTTATGACTTTTTTCAAGCGCAGCTGCATTCAGTTTTGTAACACTAAGAAAAATAGGGTTTTAAGAACAGCAAAATGGAAGTTTTCAAGCTTGTGGTGTCTGAACATTGAAGAATATTCTGTCTCAGGTATTCTGCTTGAATTAACATGTATGCCTTTCCATTGAACATAGCTATGTTCCAGATAGAAACGTGGCACTGTTGGGAGTAGTAGTTCAGTTGATCTCAGGCTTTTTCAAACTGAACTAGTAAATGTTCTGTTGGCTTAATCAAAAAAATCAAGTGCTTAATCCCTTTTTTCTAGGAGTAAAAATGGGACATTTCTTGAACTGTTTTTAGTATAGTTCTTAGATTTTGGATAATTTTCAAGTTAGTATGTGGTTTTACTAAGACAAAATCCACCTTACTGAATTCCGCTCTTATATGTCTTGTGATAAATGAATTCATTTTAATTTGCTAATCTTTATTTTTATTAGAATTTAGAAATGTATGTGTGTGTGCGTTTTAAAACTCTGTTGGGACTTGAGCCCAAGGG